>QAPG01000044.1:0-239090 GCA_004366825.1 Colletotrichum spinosum | reverse complement strand
GTGTGTGTGTGTGTGTGTGTGTGTGTGTGTGTGTGTGTGTGTGTGCGTTTTGTGCCGGAGTAAACTCACCTTGGCCGCCGCGATGAGCTTGTCCACCATGTCCGACAGGTACCGCTTGTTCTGCGCCTGGTGCTCGAAGCGCTCGCTGCTCATCTTGACGACGTCCTTGGCCGGGTGGTACCTCGCCCCGGCCAGCTTGCGCAGCTTGTCGGCCTGCACCGGGGTGAGCTCGACGTCGGCCGGCGAGAACTGCACGAAGACCTTCTTCTCCGCCGGGTGGTGCTCGCCCATGTACGTCGTGTATCGGAACCGCAGCACGTCGTCGGCCGCGGGGGGCGTAAACGGCTTGGCCAGCTCTGCTCAGATGGTCAGCGAACCGCGTCACGAGTGCTCTTCTCGCCCGTCGGGCCGGGCGGCGGCGGCGGCGGCGGCCATACTGGACAGCAGGGGCATCTCCCAGGCAATGATGCGGTTGTAGTGTCTGTGCTCGCGGATCTCGTCCAGCTTGGCGTGGGCCATCGGGGTCATGTCGTCCTCGTCGAACTCGTCCATGACGTCGTCGGTGGGCGCCGTCGGGTCGTCCTCGTCGTACCAAAAGGACGCCCTGTTGCCGCGCGGGACCGCCGAGACGGCCTTCCACTCCCGCGGCGTGACGAGCGGCTCCTCCTCGGCGTTCTCGTCGAGGCTCATCTGCCTCTCGAGGTACTGCTCCAGCGACAGGCCCTGCGCGGACGGGTCCGTCTTGCGGAAGCCGTCGAGCGCCGTGACCTCGTCGGGCTTGAGCCGGGCAATCATGTCCGCGACCGTCTCCTGGACCTTGTACAGCGAGTCTTCGACGGGGGCGTCGGCGTCGTCGGCCCGGCGGGCGGTGCTCGCGGCGAATGCTCGTCGTTGCTGTCGGCCGCGCGGTGTGACGGCCGCGCGCGGTGCGATTCGCGGGGCCGAGGACATGCTGCCGCGACAGCCGCGGACGCAGAGTCGGAGTGCTTGCCCTGCTGCTGTTGCTGCTGCCATTGTGGGCGGATTGGGCGGGGCGTTGATCGGTTGCTGGTGTCCGCGTGGGATGCCGCGCTTGCTGATGGTGTTGAAATGTTCCCCGGAAATTTTTGGATCGAGCTCCAGCCACACTGTAGTCACAGCCACCCACAGGGGTCTGCGCCACAGAAGCAATGACATGGCACTTACACGGGGTAGTGTTGGGGATGTAGATGGAAACGTTGGAAATAAAAGACGGTGCAGTATAATTTCAGACAATGATTTTGCTCATATTATTTCCAGTTGTTAACTTCTGGGGACTAGAGTGGGAGTTGACGCGGAAGTCGCTGTTCAAGGCTTCCTACTGAAGAGGTGCACTTAGAACAGAGAAGTTGTGGCAGGACAGAGACATGACACGATTAAAGACAGATTGCGTTCTTCAGGCAGTGCACTCTGTAACTTGATCTGAAGTTTGTGGTAGTCTTTGGTGTTCTTCTTCTCCTGACAGCACACTGCGGTTCCTGCCTGCCTGGGAAGCAGGTTCCAATGCGACTGCCCTTCATGGTCACCAGTCTCTCCCAAGGAAGCAGGAAGACAAGAAAATCCTACGTATTATGTCATTAGAACACACTATCCAGGTAGCTATCTGATCTTGCACTTTCTATTCTTGCCATCCTTCAGCCCTGAGCTAGCGGAATACAGTCTCGTCCCGAAATTATTTCGATTTTGTTTCCAAATTTTGTGCGGTAACCGCTTTCAAGATTACGTGCCAGGTATCCAGGACTCCAGGATGGCCAGGTATTCGGAAAAGCTCTCTCGCCCTCCCAGTCATTCATCATGTGCCTTTCCAGCTCATTCTTGAGGCGTCATCCAAACGGCACCAACTCCATCGCTGACTTCGTCCATCTCAGTATCATTATCCCACCAGTCGATCGAAACTGTCTGTCGCCTCGCTATCGAATGCAGATGCACCACAGAGACCTCGACCGGGTAGCCCCTGATACGCTGGTCAGGCCCATGCTGTTCGCGCTCGAGTGTGTTCCCCATTTCCCATCGCTCGACCCAATCCTTCATCCACCCCATTACCATCCACACCTAGAACCCCGACGCCTTCCGGTTCATGATGCCCGTGCTGAACTGCTTTGCCTTGTCCAGGGTGTTCTTCATCCCCATAAACGACGAGCGGTGCGACTTGTTGTCCGGCCTGCGATCCCACGTCAGCATGCACTCACGTCAACAACGCAGAAACTCTCACCTCGACTCCTGGCCTGTCCACTCCTGGGCCTGCGGCGGCGGTCCGCCCACTGGATTATACGGCTGATGCGGCGGCTGAGGTTGACTCAGCACGTGAGGCGGGCTCTGCCACCCCCCGGGCACCTGGTACGGCAGATCCGGGAACGGCTGCGCCTGCTGCGGCGGCGTGTTTCCCGGACTCGGCCTGTACGTCGGCGGGTCGTACGCGTTGTGGAACGACGCCGGCATGGGCGGTGGCGGTGGCAGCTGCTCCGAGGACATCCCCTGCTGATACGACGGAGCACCCGGGTAGGACACCGAGTTTTGGTACGCGGGTCTCTGGTCGAAGCTTGTCCTCGCCTCCGGGCTCTGCAGGGGCGGCTGGTAGTGGCCGCCCGACACGTTGGACGGCGCCGGCGAGGCGTTGTGCGCGTACGATGCCCCATACGCCGACGAGGGCGCTGGCTTCCGCCGGATGGGCGCCTGGCCTGGCGAGGGCATCGGGTCGATGGCAAAGTTCTCCGCGTGTTGCGCCCACTGCAGGGTAGGTTGCTTGGCGAGGGACTGCCTCTGCGGTCTGTCTTCCGGCCCTGGCGGCTGGTCAAACTCGTACTTGGAGAGCGCCTCCTCCAGCTGTATCTGCTGGGAGTACCGCCTCTGGGACGGCAGCTCTGCAATGGTCGTCGGCGGCATCTCCACCGGCTCCTTCTCGGGTATCTTGTCCGGCTTGGGCGGCGGAGACTGGAACTGCTGCATGATGGACACCTGCGCAGAGATGGCGGCCTCGAGCTCCTGGGACAGCTTCTCGCTGCGGGGCTTCAGAGGCGCCGGAGCGGGATGGGGCGTTTCGTCGTCCACCCGGCGTGCGCTGTTCGGAAAGGACTCGGTCTGCGGCGTGTCTTGGGTGCTGCGGTGCCCGTCCTCGTCGTCGGCGGACACCTCAGAGACCCTGTCGTCCTCCCAGTCGTCGTACGTGAGCCCCTGGCGTCCTGCGCCGACGCTGCGGACGACCTTGGACACCGCCGAGTTGCCGTTCTGCATGGCCTTCCGCAGCGCGGCCATGACCTCGGAGACGCGCTCGATGAGGACGCCCGTGCAGTCGTCGTCCTGGCCGTACTTGATGGCCGACTGCAGCGCGTTTTCGTTGTCGTGGTTCGTGTGGAAGATGTCGGCGCCGTGGTCGAGCAGGAACCGCGCGCAGTCGGCGTCTCCCTCGCGGGCGGCGAGGATCAGGGGCGTGTCTCCGTCGCGGTCCTCGAGGTTGATGTCGGCGCCCGCGTCGAGGAGGATGCGCAGCGAGTCCACCGGCAGGTTCACGACGGAGATGATGAGCACCGTCGAGTTGTCCGAGCCGCCAAAGACGTTGACCTCGGCCTTGGCGTTGACCAGGAGCTCCACGATGGCCTGCTCGCCCCTCGTGGCGGCCGCCATCAGGGGGCAGCCGTCCTCGCCCGCGCCCAGGTCGGGGTTGGCGCCGCGCTCAATCAGCAGCGTCACGATCTCGACCTTGCCCGATTCGCAGGCGGCCTGCAGCGCCGTGCCCTGGGGGAAGTTTGCGTTCTCGGTGAGCGCGTTGACGTCGGCGCCGCGGTCCAGCAGCTCCTTGACCACGTCGTAGTGGCCTTCGGCGGCCGCGGCCTGCAGGGCCCAGCCGTCTTCGCAGCTGACGTCGGCGCCCTTGTCGAGGAGCAGCCTGACAATGTCGAGGGTTCCGTCGTACGCGGCGGCGGTCAAGGCGGTGCCGTACCTAGGTCGTGTCAGCGTGGACCTGGGGCAGATGCGTCGGGGATACCTACTGTTCACCTGTGGCGTCGGGGGCGACGTTGAACGACTCTAGCAGCAGCCTCACCGTCGACTCCTTCTCGAGGTCGGTGGCCTCGTACAGGCTGTCGTTGAGGGTCTGCTGCGAGATGTTGCCGTTGGTGTACTTCCAGACGGCCTCGAGAACCTTGTCCTGGTGCTCGGAAGTGGTCGCGGCCTTGTAAAAGAGCGAGTTGCAGTCGAGGCCCTCGCGCTGTTCCAGCAGGATCACGACAATGTCCCAATTCTCCTCCTCCGCGGCCGCTCCCAGGGCGTCCTGGTAGCACTCTTGCGAGTGGTGGTACGTCAGCAGCTTGTTGAAGACGTCCACGCGCCCCGAGACGGCGGCCTTGACGAGGGCCTTGTCGAACTCCTTGGGCGGCAGCTTGTCTGCGTACGTCTGCGTGAGGTACTCGAACATGGAGAGGTCCGCGTGCAGGCCGGCGAGGGCCAGGGGCGAGTCGATGCTGTCGTCCTCGACGGCCAGGGACACGTTCTTCTCGACGAGCAGCCGGACGGCGTCGGGGTTGCCGGACGAGATGGCGGCGTTCATGACGGGGCCGATTTCGGACGCGATGGCGTTGGCGTCGGCGCCCTTTTGGATGAGCTTGTTCATGATCTTGACGTGGCCGGCCTGGGCGGCCATGGCCAGCGGCGTCGGCTCCTTGACGTCGATGCCGTCGTCGATGCTGGCGCCGCGCCTGAGGAGCTCGTCGACGGTGTTGGGGCGCCCCATGAAGGCGGCAAAGTGAAGCTTCGGGTCACGTTAGCTGACAGAACCGCAGACGGACACTTGGGCCAGACTCACCGGAGTGTTGACCAGCTCGTCGCGCATGTTGATCTCGTCCTCGTGCCCGTTCTGGATGAGCGCCGACACGAGCTGCTTGAAGCCCACGGCGGCGGCGATGTGCAGGGCCGTCAGGTGCTTGGCCTGGAAGCCCGAGAGGATCTTGGTCGTGTACATGTAGACGACCAGCCACCGGTACCGGATGAGCGACTCCTTGTGCCAGAAGTCGTCCTCGCTGAGGTCCTCGGCGATCTCGAGCGTCGCCTTGCTGGCGTGGTGCAGCCAGTGCTTGATGGGGTACGGCAGCGCCCTGCCGACCAGCTCCTTGGCCTCTGCCATCTCGTCGTCGTCCATGTAGTAGTTGTTGTAGACGTCGTCTTCGTCGTCGTCCCAGTCCGTCTCGTCGTCGGACTCTTCCGACTCGCTGGCAGGGGCCTCTTCTTGGTCGGCTTCCCCTTCAGCTTCTTGTTCAGCCTCGGACTGGTCTTCGCCATCGCCCTCGTCGTCGCTGGCGGCAGACTGGGCCTCGGATCCATGCTCAGACTCTTCGTCGTCGTCGGCCTTCTCCGCGGCCGGAAAGTCGTACGCCTCCTTGACGTGCGCCAGACACCGCAGTGCGATGATGCCGTGCTGCCACTTGCTCTCGTCGCCCGTCATGCCGAGCGTCTTCTTGGACGTCGTCTTCTCGAGCAGGTGTTCCTTGACGACCCTGTCCATGAAGCCGATGGTCTTTTCCGACTTTCCGCTGCGCTTGACGACCAGCAGCGGCCTGCACTTGTTGACAATGTCCTGCAGCTCCGCCATGCCGTCGTCCGTCGCGGGGAAGCCCGCCAGCACGGCCAGCTCCTCCTCGATCGGCTCCTCAAACGTCAAGACGAGGGTCCGCAGCAGCTCGCGAATCTTGTCGGCGTCGGCCTCGTTGGCGCGGAAGATTTGCGCCCACGCCGCGTCCAGCAGGGCGCGCAGCTCCTGCGGCATGCCCTCGAGCATGTGCCGGATGCGCAGGTCGCTCTCGGCCTCGGGGAGCTCGGCGAGCTGCATGCACGAGAGCTTGATCCACTGGCTGTTGGACGCGCGCTTGCCGATGAGGCTGCTGGCGAAGTAGGTGAGCGCCTTGTTGTACTTTTTCGAGAGGCCGAGCTCCTGGACCTTTTCCTGGGCCGTCTTGCGCAGCTCCAGCTGGACCTGGTCGCAGTAGCGGTCGTCTTCGAGGTCGATGAGCCGGATGCCGGCCCCGGCATCGTCTGGCGATGCTGCCGTCGATGCGGTTGCCGCCTCGGTCTCCTCCGCCGCTCTTGTCGTCGATGCGGTTGCCGCCCCGAGCGCTTCCTCGACGTTTTGCACGTCTCGGCTGGTAACGAACCACCGCGTGGGCGCGCGCTTGTCGTCGACGGCGCGCAGGTCCTGCATCTCGGCGCCGAGAAAGCGCATGAGCTTGACGGTCGAGTCGGCGTCTTCGGGCAGGGCGTGGAGGTTGTTGACGACAAAGTAGACCCTGCGCCCGATGAACTCATCCATGAGCATGTCCTGGAGCGTCTGCCAGAGGTTCTCGACGGTGAGGTTCGCCTGCGTCTTGGCCGAGTCGTCGCCCTTCTTCTTGACAAAGTGCTTGGCGTACACGGCGAGCGTGGCCTGCTGGCCGATGAGCTGTCTGACGAGGGACTTGAGGAGGTCTTCGGCCGTCGAAAAGTCGGACGATGGGTCGCAAAAGAAGTAGGCCAGCAGGACGGCGCCGCGCCCGTGGGAGTGCTTCTCGTCCGCCTGGATGATGCCGTCAATGTCCTGGAGGGCGGCCATCGTCGCGCGTGTCTTGCCTCGCCCCTCGGGCCCGCGCACGAACAGGGCCTGCCCGCGAGGCCTCGGGGAGGTGTCCTCCGGATCGTTCGAGTCGTCCTTTAGCCAGTCGAGATATTCCGTCTCCTTGGGGATCCACGTCGACGGCGGAAACTGGGGCGCCAGCATCCTCCTCCTCTTGGCCACCTGGCCGCCGTTGAGGAGCTCCAACACGCTGGTCACCGTCTCCTGGTCGATGCCGCGCGTCGAGTTGAGGCGGTTCTTGACGACCAGCCCGGCGCCGTGGATCAGCCTCTTTAGCGGTTCTCTGACGAGCTGGTACCGCGGGTCCTTGAAGTCGCTGAACTTGACGAGGTCCCTGTGGTTCGCCGCGAGCCCCATCTCCTCGATCCCCGGCAGCGTCGCCGAGTCCCTGGGCACGAACTCCTGGATCCTCTTCGGGACGAACTCCTTGACGATGCGGGACATGGCGGCGCCCAGCTTCTCCTGGGTGAAGTCGGTCGGGTGGTTCTCGTAGAAGCAAAAGAGCTGCACGGCGGGGCCGATCTTCTGCGCCAGACGCAAGAAGTCGTTCTTGAGCTCGTTGAGGCTCTCCTCGCCGGGCGTCATGAGCTTGACGAGCGCCGACGACTTTGTGTGGCCGAGGCGCTCGCCAATGTCGCCGAGCATGGAGGCCACGGCGGCGACCTGGGCGCCGCCAAAGGGGGTGCCGAAGAAGGCGCATCCCGCGATGCACTCGAACATTCGGGGGAACAGGTCGCGGTACGTGTCGGCCGCGAGAGTGATGGCCTGTTGTGGTTGTCAGGTCGAGTCCGTCTGGGTCCGTCCGTGTGCGGATCGCCTACCTTTGCAATGACCAAACCTCCCATGCTGTGTCCGATAAAGACGATGGGTCGTTCTCGGATCCCCTGCGCGAATCAGCCAAACGGTCCAACGTCGTGTCTGGCGACGAACCTCTCTGTTGGCCTGCAGGCCCTCCAGCATGGACTTTGCAATGTCCCTCATGAACGACTTGACCTTGAGATCGCCGACCCATGCGGATTCGTACTGGTACAGCAGGATGCGACACCGCGGGAAGTCCCTCGCCAGGCCGTCCTTTTTGCTGCTCGAATCCGACGTCTTTGACGCGCCGTCGTAGATGCCGGTGGCCCAGTTGAAGCCCGACTCGGACTTCCAGCTGTCTTCCGGATGCGCGCCGAGACCCGGAACGAAGACGATGCTATCTCCCAAGTCAGCCACCGCCTCCTCTCGCGACAGATGGTCTGCGGTTCATACTCGACGTCAATGGCCGACCCGGCGCCGCTCTCCCTCTGCGGATTGTACAGCTCCTTGAAGCCCTGCTGGACCGTCTGATACGTCGTCTTGGGCTTCGGACCCCCGGGCCCTCCCGCGTGGGGCGCCCGTCTCGTTCCCGCGCGCCGCAGAGACATGATGGCCGGCAGCTTCACGACAGTCAGCGACACAAGCTTTTTTTCCGACCAAGACAGCCTCAGACACGGACGGGACGTCCAAGGGTGTATATAGGATCTCGCGACGGCCCAGGCAGCCGAATAAGGCAGTGCCTGTAAGGCTGTCCGTCTGTCTACTCGGTATTAATGCTACGCTGTACACACATAATTCACAGTGTTCCGTAATTACATGGACGCACGACAGGGGTGCGGAGCTGGTTGGGTCCCCCTGCAGCCAGGCGGCCCGAAACGACCTTAGCGGCGTCAGCCACCCCCAAGCATGAGCATCCTGCGATGCGACGAGCCGTTGGTTTTGCGAGGCGTGGTGAGAGAAGTAAGCCCAGGCGGCCGAATAAGGTGTCGAGGAGGTGAGCCGTGTTGGGGTCTGTTGTCAGCGTTGTATTTGGACAGACGCAAATGAATCTTGACTCTCACGCGACGAGATGTCCGCCCTGTGACCCTGTGAATGAGACGTTTTGGTGATGGCTGTGCCTGCACTGCAATGACTAGCTGGATCGCCGGATCGGCGAACAGCTGCTGCGCCGGAGCACGTCGATGAGCTGCATGGTCCGAGTCCGGGAATGGGCGTACGGCAGAGGGCTCACGGCTATTTACTAGATTGATCAAGACTAGCCAGAACATCGGCAACACGGCTGTCTGCTGTCGTCGGCGTTTAGAGGGTGCCCGGTTCCATAGATCCCGGATGATGTCACTTCAAACTTGTTCTCCTTTTGTGTGAAAATCACATTGCACCACCTCTGCCTGCAACTCTCTGAACTAAACCACTAATTACATCACAGGTTGAGCAGGCGCTCGGCGTTCAGGTGCGCAATGTTGTCCCTGTCCGCCGCGCTAATCGGCATCTGATCCAGGAACCGCCGGCTCGCCTCCATGTTGCCGTACGGGTAATCGCTCGTGAAGAGGATGCGGTCCGGCCCGACGACGCCGGCCATGCCCCGGTACGCGTTGTGCGCCAGGCTCCAGCCGGGGTCGACCTGGCCCGCCTCCTGCGAAAAGTACTCCCCGGCGAGGACGCCGCCGTAAAAGTTGTCGCGGAGGTACTGCCTGACCGTCTTCTTGAGGCCGGCGTCGCCGGCGCCGCTGGTGGCCCCGAGGGCGAAGGAGTAGTCGACGCGCCACGCCATCCACGCCAGCGCCTCAAAGTTGTGGCCGACGATGACCTGCAACCTTGGGAAGCGGTCAAAGACGCCGCCGAGGATGAGCCTGATGCAGTGGACGCCCGTGTCAATGTGCCACCCGAGGCCGGCCAGCGACAGCGCGTCGGACACGGCCGGCGCGAAGCCGCTGTAGTAGGCGTCGACGACGCCCTTTGGAGGCGCCTGGGGGTGCAGGTAGACGGGGACGCCCAGCCGCTCGGCGGTCTCGAAGACGGGCCAGAAGAATTCGTCGTCGAGGTACCGCTCGTTGACGTGGCCGTTGATCAGGGCGCCGACGAACTTGAGCTCGACGACTGCGCGCTCGAGCTCCTGGGCGGCGGCGGCGGGATCGGACATGGGGAGGGTGGCGAACCCGCGGAACCGGGTGGGGTGGGCGGCGGCGGCGGCGGCGATGGAGTCGTTGGCCTGTCTGGCCAGGTCGACGGCGATGGAGGGGTCGAGGCCCTCGACGCTGGGGACGGTGTGCGAGAGGATCTGGACGTCGATGCCGGCGGCGTCCATGGCGGCGATGCGGCCGTCTCCCAGGTCGCTGATGCCCGGGGGGAAGTCGTCTCCCCGGCCGTCCGTCGCCTTGTGGACGTGGCCGTAGACGGTCTCGATGGGGTGGTGGCGGTTCGCCTCGCGGATGGCCGGGTGCTTGTAGTGCTCTTCAAGCGCGATGACTCTCATTGTGGAGGTGAGGCGTTTGATAATGGTGCTTTATATATTTAGCTTCTCCTGCCTAGTAGGTAGCCTTATGCAATGCCCAATAAAAGTTTGATGTGTAGAGAATGGGCTGGGTCAAGTGCAAGTAGGCGGTGACGAGGCAGACCGTCGTATATCCTGTGCCCTGCTTCGTTCTTATACCCAGCAGAGCATCGTCGTGACGGCTTCGTCCGAAGCCTGTCGTCGACGGAGCGCTCCGTGGCGGAAGTCCCGGCATGACCTCACTTGTCCGTCCGGAGACGGGGTTCCACTCGGCATCCTCATGGCGACGTGGATTTCTCCTCTTCGCCCGACTCGATTCCGAAACCCGTTCTTCGGAACGAGTCTGCGGAACACAAGCTGACTGGAATCGGAGCAGCTCTGTACGCTTGTGTTCCTCACCGGACACGACGGAACTATGAACGGTCAACTGTCTTCCGGCAAGGTTGGACGACTAGGCTCCAAGTGGCGCCATTTTCCATCATCTGCCCTTGTCGATACTCCATCACGGAGTTTACTACCCGACCGCAGTGTTTCTCAGGTAAGGTACATCTAGCGACCGTCGCAAACATGGCTGGCTTCCACGCTTAGAGCCGATTCCATCAGTTCGCTTCCGCGTGAAGGCATCTCGACAGTTGGAGACGACAGCCCAGCCACACGGCACCGCCACACGACAGCGACAGGCCGGCGAGACGATGCTGCACGTCGTCGATAGTCCGCCCAGCTGAGCCGAAGCGCGACTAAATCGGGAGTCCTCGTCCCACCCGTCAGCAATTAGCTCGACGGCCCCTGGTCAGATCTGGGCCAGACTTTGCTGTGCGGCCTTGGGACCCCGGGAAATTCAGTCGTGCGAGAGACATGGACGCTGCCATTTCTGGACCCCAAAATGTCGCTGCCTGTTGGTCGTCTGCAGCCTGTGGCCGTCAGACGCTTGCATTTGTTGCTGCCTGTTGAACAAACCGACCCGGATGCCGCAAGAGGCGAGTGCCATGTGAGACGCATGCCGCGCCGAGACGATCGTACAACTGTCGATATTCTGCTCGACCGGTAGACATTCCATCGTGACCGACACCTCCAGATCGCGACCGAGACGATTCGCAACCCAGGCCACCCGAGCGTGCCTCACATCACGCCGAAACCGTCCAGAGTCGCACCATGGACGGCCCGTCTGTGCCCTTTACCGTCCGCGTGCTCGACGACGGCGTCGGCGTCGGCCCAGTCGCGGCAGCGCCAGCCGTCCCGCGCGACGGCTTCGACCACCTGCTGCCGGCGACGAGCCGCGCAAAGCACGACCACATCGCCGTGCCGCGGGCCGACGACCTCGAGTTCCTGCAGCGCGAGCTGCTCGTCGGCCGCCTCAACGATGTCCAGGACCTGCTCTGGATCTGCGGGCGCCCGATGCCCCCTCGGCCGCTGCACTACCAGACGCTGACGTCGCGCGAGATCCACGTCACGGAGAACCCGGAGCTGCACCTCGTCTGGGCCAAGAACCGGCTCTTTGTCAAGCCGATGCCGCGGTGGCTGCTCGACCCGGACTTTTGGGCCGTCCACATCGTCCCCCCCGGCAAGGACGACGACGCCGACGACGACAAGCTGCAGGCCGCCGGGCCGCGGAGGCAGCTCGCCGCCTGCGCGCTCGGGTTCCTCTTCACGTACACGGCCCTCGTCGCCTACGAGAGCGACTTCCGCATCGCCGTCGACAAGGGCCTGCTGCCGCCCATGAGCTGGGCCGGCTGGCGGGCCCTGTCGGCGCAGGTCGTGCGCGGTCACTGCTACGCGTCGGTCAACCCGCGGTACTGGTACGGCGAGCTCCGCCTCAGCCGGCTGAACAAGATCTACCGCGTCAGGATGGGGCACTGGCTGCGCGGGTACTCCAAGGTGGTCTCGCACGCCGTCTACGAGGACCTGCTGCGCGACAACTTTGCGACGCTGGCGGCCGTCCTCGGCTACGTCGTCATCGTCCTGACGGCCATGCAGGTCGGGCTCTCGACCGAGCGGCTCGAGGGCGACGGCGTCTTCCAGAGCGTCAGCTACGGCTTCACCGTGTTTTCCATCCTGGCGCCTCTCGTCGCGTGCCTCGCCATCTTGGCCGTCGTGGCCGTCATGTTTGCGAGCAGCTGGATGGTGACCAAGGTCTACGAGAGGAAGCGGTTCCAGGAGATGGGCGTCGAGCCGTTCTGGAGGGGCCAGACAAAGGGCCGTCGCTACAGACACGTAGCTGATGCGAATACATGAGGAATAAAAATTGAAGATGAAAATGTGACTTATTATCCGACAAGAAGCTGCTGGCAGCATGTCGTCTCAGCACTCATCCTCGGACTGGTAGGCCCTACGCTGTCGGCTTTCAGGCAGGGTGGCCCCTGTATCGCCGCGGTTAGTGGACGCGGTGCCTGAGCCACGCGCTACAGACCCCGCCACTGGACCTGATCGGCTTGCTGTGGCGTAGGTACTTGTGACAAGCTCCCGACGTCAACGTAACAGCCTCCCACGACGAGCTCCAACGACAATGACCCCATCGCAACTCGGTCAACTCCTCACGCGTTCGAGCCACTCTGCCTGACCTATGCCAATTATCCCCCGTCATGTCGCAACCCCTCAGCCGCTACTGTCTCGTCACGGTCGGCGCGACCGCCCGCTTCACCCAGCTGCTGACCGAGATCCTCGACGCCGGCTTCCTCGCCCGCCTCGCCGACGACGGCTTCACCCACCTCGTCCTCCAATGCGGCAGGGACTACGAGCACTTTTCCCGAAACGTCCTCCCCGCCGTCGCGCCCCGCTGGCCGGCCATCGAGATCACCGCCTTTGACTTTGTCGACGACCTCTCGGTCCAGATGACGCAGTGCCGCGCCGCCCCGACCGCGCGCAGGACCGGCGTCGTCATATGCCACGCAGGTAACGACCCCCAAAAGACACAACACCATAACAACAGCGGAAGAACCCCCCAAAAGGCTGACCCGCCCAAGGCACCGGAACCATCCTCGACGGCATGCGCATCAACGTGCCGCTCATCGTCGTGCCGAACCCCACCCTCAAGGACAACCACCAGGTCGAGCTCGCCGAGGAGATCCAGCGCCAGGGATACGGGATCTGGGGCCGCCTCGGCGACGTCTCGTACGCCCTGGAGCAGCTGCCCCTGCAGCTCGATAAGACCGAGCGCCAGTTCAGGCCGCACGCCGCGGGCGAGCCCGACGTCGACCTCTGGCGGGTGACGGGCGCCATGCTGGCTCGCTACGACGCCGAGCACCCCCCGCCGGCGCAGCAGAAGACGAGACCCGGCCGCGAAGAGGTCCGGCGCGAGGAGGCGGCCCAGATGACGATGGGCTAGGTACCGTCGCTGCGCGGGGTGGAACCGCCGCACCTGCTGTGAGGACATTCGTTTGAGGCGCTTTGTTATTTTTTTTTTGGTGTATGGGACGCTGGGGAGCAGAGGCGCGAATGGCATAGATGCAAGTACAGGCACGGCAGGGCACGATACAGCATGGAACTTAGATACCCCTAAAAGCAGGCGTTTGTGGGTGGTAACATTAATCGCTCTTCATTGCAGTCATCATCACCCGGTCGTCTCCCTCCCAGTAGTGACACACTCGTCCATGTTTGAACGTGTGAGCGGCACCTATTGCAGCCCGGCCACGGCCCAGACCTTGATGGCCGCGTCGCCTCCCACGCTCGCCACCTTGGACCCGTCGCCGACCCAGGCCACGCCGTTGACGCCGTCCTTGTGCGCGTTGAGGGCCTTGACGCGGCTGCCCGGCTTGGCCAGGCTCCACACGCAGACGTTGGTGTCGAGGGCCCCCGACACGGCGTGCGTCGCGGCGTCGTTCCAGCTGATGCACGTGACGCGCGCCGTGTGCGCCGACCACCTGTCCGTCGCCACCTCCCAGCCGCCCGTCTCGTACGCGACAATCTTGCCGGCCTGGTTGCCCGCGGCGAGGTACCGGCCGTCCCCGGAGAAGGACAGGCACGAGATGTGCGCCGTCGACTTGTCGAGCGTCCTGGTCTCGGAGAGCTTGCCGGAGCCGCCGTCCTCGGCGGTGTAGATCTTGATCGAGTTGCCCGCGCCGACGGCCACGGTCGAGCCGTGGGCCGCCACGGCCAGGGGCGCGAAGCCCAGGCGGTTCTCGGCGAGGAGCGCGCCCTTGTCGTCGTAGGCGTCGACGCCCTCGACGGTGCCGACGTAGAGCTTGCCCCGGGCGGCCGCGACGCCCTTGGGCTGGGCCGAGAGCTTGACCGGCTCGCCCGCAAAGGTGCCGGCCGCCTCGTCGACGGTGCGCAGCGTGTCGTCCCAGCCGACGCTGTACGTCTTGCCCGCCTCGGCGCTGAACTGCGTGACCTGGTTCGTGTGCGCCTGGCCGTCGACGACGGACCCGACGCCCGACGCCACGTCCCACTGGCACACGCGGCCGTCGAAGCTGCCGGTCCACAGCGTGTCGCCCCTGCCGTCCGACGACGTGCCCAGCGCCGTGATGCTCTTGTTGTGGCCCTGCACGACCCTGCTCGGCCTCTCGCTGCCCTCGTGGAGGTAGACGAGGTCGCCGTCGAGGTTCAGGCTGATGATGAGGCCGTCCGTCCTGCCGTGCGGGTACACGACGCCGACCTGCTGGTCGCCGACGCTGACGCCGCCCGCCCGCCCGCCGAACCGCCACGTCTGCGTCGCCCTGCCGGCCTCGACGTCCCACAGCCTCACCGTCTGGTCCGCGCTGGCCGTGACGAGCTTCCGGCCGTCCGCGGCCCACGACACGGCAAAGATGCTGCCCGTGTGCTGCTGCTCGCCCTCGCCAATCTGCGCCGTGGGCTCGCCCGTCTTGCCGTCGTAGAGCTGGATGCGCTTGTCGGCGCCGACCGTCACGAGCTGGGCGCCGTCGGGCGAGAAGGCGGTGCCGAAGACGAAGCCCTTGTGGGCGCTCGCGTTCTTGGAGTTGAACTTGAAGGGGGCGCCGTGCAGGAAGCACAGCGACGCGTCGTCGGACACGGTGGCGGCGCGCAGGGGCCGCTGCTGGCGCACGGCGACCGAGTTGACGACCTTGGAGTGGCCGCTGATCTCGCCGACCGAGTTGCCGCTGTCGGCCGTGATGCAGTGCCCGAAGCGCTCCTTGCCGTCGCCCACGGCGATGATGCGCTGGGAGTCGCCGTCCCACGCAATGTCGTTGATGCGGCCCGAGATGATGTGGTACTCGCCTGGCAGGTGGTCAGATGGGATGCAGCGTCACGGTGCCGTGCCGTGCCGCACCGAGAAGGGGGGGCCGCGCGTACCCTTGGTGTTCTCTGCCTCGACGGCGTCCCAGACCCTCACCGACCCGGACGCATCGCCGCTGGCCACGTAGAAGCCGCTCGGCGAGAAGCGGGCCACGCTCGTTGCTGCCGTGTGGCCGGTGTACTGCTTGCTGACGGAGGGGTTGTCGATGGACCGGAGGAAGATGGACTTGCCGGCCTGCGCGGGTCTGGTCAGTCTGGTCCGGAGCTTTCATGGAGGGCAGGTAGACATGGGCGGGCTCACCGCGTAGGCGAGGCGCTCGCCCTTGTTGTCGGCCGAGAGCTGCGTCGGCTGGCCGCGCTGGGTGGCGGGCGACGCGGCGAGTATCTTTTCGATTGTGACGGACATGATGCTTCCGAGTGTGTTTTGTTTCCTGCGGCTGTTGTAGCTCCCAGAGCTGGTGAAGATGCAGGTGAGACGGGACTGGTCGAGGTGAGGTGGATCGGGGCGGATGTCAGCTCGAGGCCAGGCAACGCAATGGCGGTCGATTATGTGGGAACCTGGACCTTGTCGTGACAATCTGGCAACCTGATGGCGATCCCGCAATGGAGGGGCAGCTTGCCAGTGCTAACTACCTAGGTACCAAGTAGTGGGGGCACCATGACGTTGCCCACACAGCTGATCACACAGCTGATAGGTGCCCTGCATTACAATCAGCAGTGCGTCTGCTCTGCGAAGGTGTGGACGGAATCTAGAGTAATGAATTGAAAGCCGCATATGATTCCAGCTTCGGATAGAAGGCCAGGCTGCGGATGCAGTGAAAGCGACGAAAGGCAGAGTAGTTGGGGTCACCTGTCGAAAGCTCGTATGCAAGGTCTTGCTGCAGCTGTAGCTCTACGTCCAATACCACCACCCGGTCATGCTCGATGCCTCGACGGATCCCAATTGATGCGACGTCGTTTAGTCGAAAAGCAGCTCACTGGAAGAGTGCTCTGCAGCCCACAGTGGGAGTCGCGGGCTACGCTGCTCGTAGCTTCGACCAGGAATCGTGGGCATCAGATCCGAGGAAACCGTGCGCGATAGAAACCCTCTCGGCCAAACTAAAGACGGAGTCTTTCTTGATCCGCGGTATACAGTCGCACACTGGAACATTTTCCTCCTCCATTTGTGCTCGCCTCTTGAGGCTCTGGGAGGCAGATACAACGAAGCCAGCTACACAACTGGAGCGTCCACTGTGGATCCCAAGCAGGAAATCGCAGCGCTATATGAGGCCGCTTGGCACCTCATGTTTCAACAAATCACGTGCTGATCACAACCCGATTAGCTCAATTGGTCAGAGCGTTGGACTTTTACGAACATTGCTTCGCAATTGGATATCCAAAGGCTACGAGTTCGACCCTCGTATCGGGTGATCATCTTTTGCCTTTTCACAAAACATGAAATGGCGATGGCGCTGGTCATGTTTTTTTGGTATTTTTCATACAAACTAGTCGAACTGTTATTCAGTATGCTCTTGAAGCTGTTTGGGAAGTTTGGTGTCTAGGCTCTGGCCAAGGATCTGGTGATGCCTTGCCAATATGCGCTTGTCACTGCATAACTGACGGCCATGGGATGATGCGTGTTGAATTCAAGGAAACTTCTCACTCTGTCCAGCTGCAAGTGCCGACCTGTATCACATGCCACGTAGAATGCTTCTGGGTTAGTGCCTGGCGGCGTGGTGCTTTGGATTCTCCCTCTATTGTTTCCGTATTGTTTTATTATCAAAGTTGTTTAGTTTGTTGGTTTTTGCACCTCAACTATTCGATACTATCCGTTAGCACGTATTAAACTAAAAAGAACATTTAGGACCTCTAAAAATCTAGCTATACGTTTAATAGGCTTCATTATGTTTCTTCCATATCTCTGTTTTGTATCGGATCCGTCACTTCTGTGCCTGAGCATTGCCGTCGTCGGGACGCACTCCAGCCCTGGAAATCGAATCGCTGGCTGAGATGTCCAAAAAGTGCAAACACAGCGTCGTGCCCAAAGACATCGTGACATGGTGTAAGCACTGGAACCCTGCTGGAACCCCGCTGGAACCTCTGCCCGTCGGTGAGACTGCCTCGAAATTGGTCTGCAACGCTGTGGTCTTGGGCGCTAGATGTTGGCAGGGCCTCAAGATATCCTTCCATGCGCTCCTCTAGCAAACATGCCATTCCATCATCCACGAAAACCAGGTGTTGCACAACCACACAGCCCGTCAAAGCTCAGGAGCACAAGAATCAGTCAAGCAAGCACGTCAAACACGTCCTGAACAGATCAGACATTGAACCCACTTCATTTTCGTGCCAGTCACTAAGAGTACATTTTTGACAGCGATTCCCTCGATCGCGAGGGCACGTCAAACAATCCCAACAAATAACCCTTTCCAGGCCGCACCGGGCCAAACGCCTTTTCTACCGCGACAACCCAGAAACCCGGCCCCCTGCGGACTCGTGCAATCGTATAACAGGGCCGCCGTCTACTTCTTCTTGCCCTTGGATTTGCTCTTTGTGTTGGTGGACTTGGTCGAGGCGACGCTCGACGCCCTCGACGGCGACGTCGATGTGGTCTTGCTGGCCACCTCCGACTTGACGTTGTCCAGCGCCTTGTTCTGCGAGGCTGTTAGCTTCGGTCCGCCCCGGGGGCGCGGAGCCGGTCTGCATACCTTGACGCCGTTCTTGCTCTTCTTCTTGGCGGGGGCCATGCCGAGGATGCTGTCCTCGTCGTTCTCCTCGTCGTCCGCTTCCCTCTTGGCCTTGCCGTTGACGCCGTTTGCGCCCTTGGACGGCTGCACGTCCTCAAACTCCTTGACAATGGTGGTGAGGAGCGTGGTGCAGCGGCGGCTGAGCTCCACGGGCGTCCTGCTGAGGAAGAACCAGTCGAAGCGGAACAGGGGGCTGTCGGCGATCTCGTCCCGCATCTTCTCGTAGAGGCCCGGCGAGTCGATGCCGAACTTGTCGAGGAGGACCAGCAGGAACCGGTCCTCCTCCTCCGTGTAGACCTTCTTGTTGGTGGTCGAGACCGAGTAGTTGATCTTGAGCTGCTGCAGGGGCACGCGGTACATGGACATCTTTTTGCGGAGCAGCTTGCGCTGGTGCTCAATCTTGCGCATGCGCTCCTCGCCGTCCTCGATGACCTTGATGTACTTTGTGTAGTCGGCAATCTCCGAGTAGCGCTGCCAAAACACCTTGGCGTACTGCTTGACCTCGGCCGCCGTCTTGTGGTCAATGTCCTCGGCAATGTTCTCGTAGTCGCTGCGCCCGTAGCGCCCCGACGCGTTGACGAACTGCTGGAAGTCGCGGCGGTTCCACTCGCCGAAGCCCTGCTGCGAGAGTCGCTGCTTCTCCTCCTGCTCCTCCTCGGTGAGCGGCGTCGCGTTGTCAATCTCCTGCTGGTCCAGCGCCCGCTCCGCCTCGCGCTCGTCGGCGTTGTCGTCGTCGCCGTCGGGCAGCGGCACCT
Source organism: Colletotrichum spinosum (assembly GCA_004366825.1). Classification (NCBI taxonomy): domain Eukaryota; kingdom Fungi; phylum Ascomycota; class Sordariomycetes; order Glomerellales; family Glomerellaceae; genus Colletotrichum; species Colletotrichum spinosum. The sequence goes on along the minus strand of QAPG01000044.1, from coordinate 220,520 downwards.
TGTAGCCAATCTCCTTGCGGTAGTACGCCGTCTCGCGGTCCTGGAGGTCGCGGAGGCGGGGCGGGTAGAACTGGTAGTCGTGGACGGGCACCTGCTTGGGGGCCCTGGGCGCCTTGGGCTTCGTGTCCTTTTCCTTGGGGGGGTACATTGTCTGGCGGAAGTACTTGTCCATCGAGTAGGACTGCTCCTTGCGCTCGCGCTTCGCCGGGTTGATCCAGTTCATGCCAATCTCCTTCTTGTTCGTCTTGAAGTCCTCGCCGTTCCACGTGTAGGCCGACTCGGACGTGAAGTTTTGGAGGTCGTCGATGCCGAGCTTCTCGTACTTTGCGTTGAGCTGCTTGGTCCTGTTCTCGCCCGAGGCGAGGATCTGGTCAATGTCGTCGTCGTCGAGGTCGGCGCCCTTGGACGACAGGGAGCCCGCGGCGCCCTTGCTCTGGAACACCTTTTCGGCGCCGTGCTGGATCATGGAGAGGAGCTCGTCCTTGTTGGCGGCCGCCTTCGCGGCGACCTGCGCGCGGCCCTGCTGGATGACCAGCTGGTCCAGGCGCAGCTTCTGCGCCGCCCGCTCCAGCACCTTTTCCTCAATGGCGTTGTCCGTCACGAAGCGGTACACGACGACCTGCTTGGTCTGGCCGATGCGGTGGGCGCGGTCCATCGCCTGCAGGTCGGCCTGGGGGTTCCAGTCGCTGTCGTAGAGGACGACGATGTCGGCGGTGGTGAGGTTGATGCCGAGGCCGCCCGCTCTCGTCGTGAGCAGGAAGATGAACTTTTCCGAGCCCGGCTTGTTGTACTCGTCAATGGCGGCGATGCGGTCCTCGTGCGCCGTGCCGCCGTCGATGCGGCAGTACTTGTACTGGCGGAAGACGCAGTAGTCCTCGAGGATGTCCAGCAGACGGCTCATCTGGGAGAAGATGAGCACCCTGCTGCCCTGCTTCTGCATGCGGGCCAGCAGCTTGTCGAGCACGACCATCTTGCCGGCGTTGAAGACGAGGTGCTCGTCCGTCGTGTACGGCGGGCCGGGCTCGGCGCCCTCGAACAGGTACGGGTGGTTGCAGCACTTGCGCAGCTGCATGACGATGTTGAGCAGCCGCGTCTTGGACTCGCGCTTGCCGTTGGCGCCGTTGACGGCGTCAATGTCCTTTTCGAGGATCTTCTGGTACCACTTGACCTGCATGTCCGACATGCCGAGGTAGACGTTGACCTCCTTCTTGGGCAGCAGGCTCTTTTCCACGTCGCTCTTGACCCTGCGCAGCAGAAAGGGCCGCAGCACGCGGTGCAGCTGCTGGACGACGGTGTCCTGGTCGCGGTCCTGGCCCGAGAACCACTGGTCAAAGGCCTCCGAGTCGCCAAAGACGTCGGGCAGCAGAAAGTTGAGCAGCGCCCAGAGCTCGTGCAGGTTGTTCTGCAGGGGCGTTCCCGTGATGAGCAGGCGGTTTCTCGAGTTGAAGACGCGGATGACCTGGGCCAGGGAAGACTCCTCGTTCTTGATGCGGTGCGCCTCGTCGATGATGATGTACTCCCACGCGAACTTTTTGAGGTGCCCCTTTTCGCGCAGGACCATCTCGTAGCTCGTGATGCAGACGTCAAAGTCCTCGCTGACGAGCCGGTCGTTGATGAGCTGGTGGCGCTCCTCCTTGGCGCCCTGCAGCACGAGGACGTTGACCTCGGGCGTCCACTTTTCAAACTCGCGCTTCCAGTTGTCCAGCGTCGACTTGGGCACGATGACAATGTGCGGGCCGGTGGTGCCCATGATGTGGCGCAGGTAGCCCAGGAACGAGATCGTCTGCAGGGTCTTGCCGAGACCCATCTCGTCGGCGAGGATGCCCGAGATGCCGTTCTCGTGGAGGGAGATGAGCCAGTTGAGACCGGCGACCTGGTAGTCTCTCATCTGGCCCTGGATGAAGGCGGGCGACTCGCGGAAGACGGTCTCGGCGGAGCCTCCGTGCTTCTCGTCGCGGAGCAGCTCGGCGTCCTCCTCGGCTTCGGTGCGGCGACGGCGGTCGACGCTGGCGCCGCCCTGACGCGCGCCGGCCTTCTTGCTCTTGGATGCCTCGGCGTTTTGGCGGTCAATCTCGGTCATGACCTCGCGGATCTTGGGGTCGGGGTTCGTCTCGATGAAGTGGCGGAACAGGTCCGTCAGGCCCAGCAGGTATCGAAATCTGCGGATCGTGTCCTCTTCCTGTTGCGCAATGGTTTAGCAAATGCGTCTCTAAGACGCTTGCCGCCACATGTCAAGCGTCGCTCACCTTGGACTCGCCGAGTCTGTCGTGCTTCTTGCCGAATATGCTGCGGCGGAGCTGGTTCGCCTCGGACCGTCGTTTGCGACCATCTCCGAGAGGCTCGCCGGCCACACTGCTCGCGGTCGTGTTCGGGTTGGTGTCGGAGTCGGTGTAGTCGGGTGTCTCGTCCACGTCCTACGTGCGTGTCAGCTGCGCGAGCTCTGTTTGCGACCAGTCGCGATCGAGGTCCCCCGAGCAGGTCCCCTAGGCTGGTTTTCATCGAGACGTACCATCTCGTCCACGGTTCGGTTCTCCGGGGCGTCAGACATTGACGCGTCGGGGTCGGCCGCGGCGGCTCTGGAGCGAGGCGCCATCTTGCCGGCTGTAAATCACTTTACGCGACTTGGACGCGTTTTCCAATAACGGTCGTGCAACAGTGTCGAAGATGCTGGTCAAAGGTATGATCCGCTGACGTATGAGATGGCAGGGTGAGAATACGTGCAACAGTCGACGTGCTGCTGTTGTCGTGTCGATGTTGCGGTCTGTAGATGTTTTTTAATGTTGAAGGAGAAGGTGGGATCTCTGAGCCGGTAGAGGCAGATCCAATGCGGATTAGCGCGTCTTTGCCGTGTCAATTCCACGGGCCGTCCACTGAAGTGTTTGCAGATCGGGCCAGCACGGGCATCGGGGACGGAGAAAGGGGCCTCCGATGTGGAGCTCCGCGGCTATAGACCTTACCTAAGTAAGTCTTTGGAGTCCAGTGCACTGTGCAGGCCAGTGAACAGCTGGAAGCAGGTGTGGCAGCTGAGTCACTACAGCTTGCTTGATGTGAATTTCCCAAGTAGAACAACAAGTATCACTGCCAAAGTCCGTACTTGGGCTCTTGGAAGGTTACAGGCATCATCTCGGCTGAATGAGGGTCTGAGTCGTAGTTATTCTCGGCGCATCTTTACCAGGCAGTGCTGTATTGGCAGACTGAGTTCAACAGCAACAGTAGCCAACATAGCATATCCCATCACGGATCATCAATTCGTCAAGGCTGGATAGCTTCCATTTCTTTTGCAGGTCGGAAATCGTACCCTCACGTGGCGGTTCTTGAAGTTTGGGTCATCTGGTCGGCACACTCGCACGGACCAGCCCTGGGAAATAACGTCAAAGAGGCACCTTGACCAACCACAGGGCCCAGGCCGATACCGTGTGTCTGCAAGTACTCCGTACCTACCTTACCTTACTCAGTAATACGTAGTTAGGTACCTTGCCAGGTGCCAAGGGTGCTGTCCGCTGCGGACTCAGGCTGCGACTGCGCTGCCGGGTAGCGCCGCTTCCCAGTGTCATGTGTTTCCAGTGGCAGAGGACCGCCGCCGTCAATCTGCACCGCTCAGCTTCTGCACCTTCGAGCCTTTGCCTTCACCACGCCCTGTGCATCGCATTTTGTTTGGCATTGCACACCAGCACATTCCGGTCGCTCGTTACGCATCAAAGCAAGAGAGCGTTCAGTAGACAATAGCGTCACTGCGCTCGAGTTTAGCCGTACCGTATCCGCTGTACCGATACCGACCCCGACCTTCCCTAGCTCATCACTCAGCAACACGACACTTCCCCGTCTGCACCCCCACTTCGACATCAGGATTTGTTGACCAAACACCTACGACACCATCCTTTACTGCCAGGTGCGGGACTCGACTACCCCTCTCTTCGGTCGTCTGCTGACCTCACTCAGTCGATATTCAACCGGCGCAGCGACATCATGGATTCGATGCGAAGCCTCAACACCTCCCTGCCTCGTGCCTCCGCCGCGAGGCAGCCTGTTCAAACGGATCGACCCGAGGAGCTCGTTGACATCTTCAAGTCCGCCGCCCTTGAGGTGACCAAGCTCTACAAGAAGTCGACGGCGTTGCAGGCTACCGCTCGCAACGAGGGGTACCAGGACTGTCTCGACGACCTGCTGGCGTTCCTCGACAAAGAGAAGATTGGCTTGGGCGACGGCGTCGGCAGGAGGATCCGCAGCTGGGCGACGGAGCGCCTGGACGGCAGGGAGGGCTCGCAGAACGCCGAGAGCGACGACGAAGCGGACAAGCCAGAAGCGACGTCGGGCTCCGAGGCTGTTCAATCGAGCCAAGATGCGCAAGGAGACAATCAGATGACGACGGACGTGGCATCCCCGGCCGCCGTGCAGTCCATCGACGACGAACCCGAAGTCATGCCCGTCGCCGTGCCGACGCAGGACAGCTTCACGTTTCGGTCCTCGCACCCGTGGCCGCCGCAGCCGCCCCAGCAGGATGCCTATCTCAACCTCGCGAACCTCGACCTGTCGGATTCGAGGACAAGGGACGGCACATCACCAAACGCAACCGGCGGGCCGAGGACATCCAGGCCACGACACCCATCAACCAACCCGCGCTCTTCATCGAGGCAAGGGAGCGCTCTAGGGCGTGGTGCGGGATCGAAACGCAAAATCAACCTCGCCGAGCTCTTTGACATTGACTTTACCGGCCTCGACAAGAATACACCCGGAGGCCCTCCCAAGCGCAACCGCTACACGTAGACAGCCTACCGCGGGCTACCGCGGGCGTCCCCCTTCGGCGGCCCTTTTTTCCTTCTCTTCTCCGGCGGGCAGACACAGGGGACATTAGCGAGAATATGTCAAGCATATCGTCTGCAAAGATTCTCGGACAAATATTTACATGGTACAGCGAGCATCGACGCACATTACTGGGAGGGGAAAGGGTCACAATCATAGAGAGCGTCACGAAGCGGCGTTGAATTGGGTTTTCTTTTTGAGGCTGCATGGGGCGGTGTTAGGGTTGGGACTGATTTCGCGATGATGCCATGAGGGCGGCTAGCTAGTCCACGTCCGTAGCTTAGCATATCAATCTTTGTTCTGTCTGCGTCTGGTGCATCCCGACGCAAGTCTGCCACTTGCGTCTGTCACGACGGCGGTAGGCGACAACAAGACACAATTTTACGCATGCCAGCCGTCCGACTATGCCATTGTCTCTGGACGGCCAATGTTTCAGCAGGTGACGTCGTGCGAGTACGGATACAGTGCATAGCAGAGAAGCAAAACATGTTTCACGCCTGCGGACGCGGACGACTCGGACGTGAGGCTCGTCCCAACTCTTGGGCACAAGGGTCCCTCTCTCTCTCGCTCTCTCGTCCAAACACCCCGGGTTCCTAAATCCCTCAAAGCCGTTTCCGCTTTGCGAGCTCAAGAGTCATAGCTGCCCCACATGTTTTCGAAACTGCTGGACTCTTCGGGCGACGGGCCAGCCACTTCATTTCGGGCGGAGTGCGGATCACGCGGAGCAGAATTGGGTTTGGAATGATGGATCAGAAGAAGGAATCAACTGTTAGGCGTAGATGAGGTTGAACCGCAACCTGGCTATCAGGGTGCTTGCAGTTCCAGGTCCCCCCCCCCGAGTTCAAGCCAATTTTCGGACGGATCATACCCCTGGTCAAGTCATCCCACCTTGACGGCGAACCCCACACCATCGTGAAATCCCCCACCCGCACACGACGGCGCTCTATGAAATCTTTTCCCAGGCGTTACGTCAACAACCAACCAATGATCTCATCGTGATCGTCACCACGGGAGGGTGGCCGAGTTGGTTATGGCGCCAGGTTAAGGTCAGCTTAACATCTGTTTCCTGGTGGGGCAACCCGCGCGAGTTCGAGTCTCGTCCCTCTCATTTTGCATTTTTGGCCAAGGGCATTGCACTGATTTTGCTTCCTCTCTGGTTCTCTATCTCTGCTACATCCGCCGCCCATCCATCCATGGCTGGTCTCGTGGGGCGGCATGCGGCTTGGCTAGGCATTGAAGCCTGCCATGCTCCCTACATCATCCACCGGATACACTGCACGCCCTGATCATGACCGTATCGCGTTGAACCTAGCATAAAGACCATCATTACCCCGTTTTGGTTTTCTGCATCGTCGAGGCTTCCCGCAGCAGCCGGCGACGACGACCACGACGAAGACGACGGCGACGCCGCTGATGCGCGCCCGCGCAAAGACAAGAGACATCGTCGGACCCAGTCCGTCATCGCGCGGACTGCCCTCTAGGTTTTACAAAACCAATCTAAGCATCCCCCCCAGAAAGTTTCCCAAACGCCGTACTATGCAAGCCGCGAACGAAGAACGAGACGAGAAAAATGGGCTCGCTTGAGGACGCCCAGTCTACTGGTTCTCCTGTCTGTTCTTCCACTCGCGCTCGACCTCGTACATGAAATCAAAGTAGCCCTTGTCGAACTGGTGGACGCGGACGTAACCGTCCTCTCCTCCGGATGCGTAGCCCTTGCCGGTGGGGTCTGCGGCGACGGTGTTCTGGGAAGGGTCAGCAGGTACACTCCGACGCGAGGGGCGCGCGCGCGCAGACTCAGACTCACCAGGGGACCAAAGTGGCCACGGACTCTGCCGACCTCGTCCTCGAAGATCTTGTGGTAGAATCTCGCCTCGAAACGTCCTTGTCTCGCCGAGGTCGTCGTGACGTCCATGGCGGCTTGACCACCACCGAGGATGACAAAGTCCTTCTTGGGCGTGATGACTGCCGAGTTGAGAGGGGTGTCGGCCTTGTATGTCTTCATGACCTCGAGGTCCTTGGCGGTGATGAGCTGCGCGGGGTCAGCAACACGTCTAAAGACTGCCGTCACACGATCGAGCAAGTACCTTGGCCGTCTTATCCTTGGAGGCGGTGATGAAGTAGGTGCGGTCCTGCGACCACTGGAGATCGGTGATGGGGGTGTTGAGCTCGTGCACGGGCTCGTTGTAGATCAGGTCACCAGTCTGGGACAAAGTCAGCGACACTCGGGCGGCGACGTCATCGTGTTGTTTTTCCCACCTTGGCATCGTACTGGGAGACGGAGCCGTCCTCGTGGCCGGCAATGATGTACTTGCTCAGGTAGCTGAAGCCGGCGACGGTGGCCTTGCTCTCGCTGCACACAATGGTGAGGGCGCGCTCGTCCGTCTGCTCGGCCTCGGGGTCGGGGTTGATGTCGACGACGATGATGTTGGAGAGGTAGCCCATGCGCTTCTCGGTGACGCCCAGGAGCTTAGTGCCGTCCTCGGAGAACTCGACGCGCTTCACGGCGGTGGGGAACTCCCACGTCTTGAGGTTCTTGCCGCTCTTGATGTCCCAGAGGCGCATGGTGTTGTCGGCGGAGCCGGAGGCGATCATGGTGCTGGTGGGGTCGACGTCGACGGTCCAGATGGCGCCGACGTGGCCGTGGTAGGTGCCGAGACGCTCGCCATTGTGGGCGTACCAGACGCAAATCTGCTGGTCCTTGGAGACGGAGAAGATGAGGTCACCGTCGTTGTTGTAACTGCGTGGTGGCGGCGCGGTGCGTTAGCCAGCTGTGCTGAAGGGGGCCCCCTCCTCCGGCGGTAGAGAAAAAGCTCGCTTTTTTTTCCACCCCCCTCTCTTTTCGAGAATCCCAAGTCGACATACCGGATCTGGGTGAGCGCGCGCTCGTGACCTGCCAAAAGAACGGGTCTCATGTTGACTGATTTCGGGAGTCTTCGATGATCGGTCTCGGGACAGCTGTTCGGGAGATTCAGTAGGTGCGGCAGGGGACGTCGGTCTTTAAGGGTTCGTCGATGTCGTCGGATCGTTAATTTTTGCCCTTCACCACGATTGTGGGTTTCGGTGCCGGTATTGTGGGGCACACGTCTCTCCCCGCGACGATTCTGCCGCCCAAGGTGAGACGGGCTCACCGCTCTCGCCTCGCCTCACCTCACCTCGAGCTTGCTGCTTACCTCAGGCAGAAGGAGAAGGGTAAGCTTCGGGCACGGTCCAGCGGTTGATAAAGCGAGGCGCGGGCTGATGGGCGTTAGCGGCGTCTGGCCCGCCACACCACGCGAGAGCTGCCCTGAGGCTGGAGTCATCCAAGCTCCCAAGCTCTGCGCGGCACGAATCGTTTCTGGTGTGTAGATTCGTGACCGGCTCGAACGTCAACAGTCTCTTTTCACGAGGCTCGACTCATCGCTGAGTCACTCCAAGACATTCACGTGTCTCCTAGACTCGACGAACAACTGTCGGCTTCAGCCTCCCGCCATTGACGTCGATCCCAGGCCAGTAGAGGTTGCAAATGCGTCAGGCCATCACTAACCGTTAGGCTCTGCTGTCGTCTTTGTTGTACTTGTACCATTTTGTATCTTTTACCCCCATCTCTTCCCATCTTGACTGTATACCGTCAGTCCATGTGAGGCTCGATTCTGCATACTCTGTCTGTACTGCATACTCTGTACTCCATACCCCGACTGCACGAACCTCGCGTGACAACCTCAGAGGGACGTACGACAATCCAGCTGGCCAGGCGCCTGTCATTGTGCCGTCTAATCCTCCCACCCAACCAACCTTAGCTGCCATCCATCCTTGGGGGCCTGCAGCTTATCAGTCTCGGGCGGGCCTCGGGAAGCTGTCCGAGTTTTCGACCTGCCCCCTTGGCCAGAAAGTGGCTGTCACACACACGACTCATCGCCCGCGGAGGCCAGAGTCAGAGGCTCGCTGGGGTCCACTGCAGCACATCGTCTCGCGCGCGACTGCGGCACGGGCGAGGAGGGCTGCTCTGGCTTCGGAAGAGATACCGAGCGCGGGTCGGAGCCGGCAAGACGACCGAACACCATGTTGTCGTCGTCGCTTTGCCGGTTGAAGGGCAGGCAGTGGTGTCTCTGGACCTATCGTAACGCGCATGGTTCAACGCCCAATCTAAATCTCTCCGGGTTGCATCCTCGAGCTGCGGCAGCATCGGCATCGGCATTACAATCTACGATAGCCAATACCGCCCAGTCACAGGCTTCCGTGGTCCCCCGGTCGCAGTCGCCGTTCCGAAGAGGTACGGGCTCGTCTCCATCACGTCGACGGCCCTGCAGGGTGCTAGATCCCGAACTTGGCCGCCATCCGTCACCCTCGTCCTCGCCCCTCACTGTCGCTGTTCCGGCTCCCGCTTCCGCCTACAGCCCGACTGCGCCCTCGACCGCGGCCAACTGTGCAACTTCCTCCCGACAACTCTCTCGACGTGCTGCAGAACCCGCGCTCAGACAGTCGCCAGCTCGAGTTGCGTCTCTGGCCTCTTGGCATACCCCTCGCAGACTCACAGCAAGGACCCCGCGTTCTCTGGACAGCATTTCCCAAAGCAGGTCTTTCGCAACCTCGACGCCCGCCATGGTTGCTACCAAGATTGACGGCACCGCCATCGCCAAGAAGATCCGGGAGACGCTGGCCAGCGACATCCTCGAGAAGCAGAAGCTCAACTCGCGCTTCCAGCCGACGCTCAAGATCATTCAGGGTACGCACAATTCTTTTGCTGTCTGCGGGAGATGGCTCGCTAACGTGTGCACGCAGTCGGCGATAGATCGGACTCTGGTATGCTGCCCACGCCATTCGGCCCCACCATGAAATTTATCGTGATGCTCACAACCCCGCAGCCACCTATGTGCGCATGAAGGACAAGGCCGCCAAGGAGGTACGACTCGATGAAGAACCCAAGCGTGGTGGGTGTCGCTGACTGACGTCCAGGCAAACATTGGCTGCGAATTGATTCACTTCCCCGAGTCCATCTCCGAGCCCGAACTCCTCGACCGCATCTACCGCCTCAACGACGACCCCGCCGTCCACGGCATCCTGGTGCAGCTGCCTCTGCCCAAGCACCTGGACGAGTACACCATCACCTCTGCCGTCTCCGACGAGAAGGATGTCGACGGCTTCGGCACGAGGAACATTGGCGAGCTCGCCAAGAGGGGCGGCCGTCCGCTGTTCGTGCCGTGCACGCCCAAGGGCGTCATGGTCCTCCTCGACGAGGCCGGCGTCGACCTCAAGGGCAAGAACGCCGTCGTCCTCGGCCGCAGCGACATCGTCGGCAGCCCCGTGAGCTACCTGCTGCGCAACGCCGACGCGACCGTGACCGTGTGCCACTCCAAGAGCAAGGACCTCCAGGCGCACCTCAGGGCCGCCGACGTCGTCGTCGCCGCCATCGGCCAGCCCGGCTTCGTCAAGGGCGACTGGCTCAAGCCCGGCGTCGTCGTCATCGACGTCGGCACCAACTACATCCCCGACTCCACCAAGAAGTCGGGCCAGCGCCTCGTCGGCGACGTCGACTACGAGTCGGCGTCCCAGGTCGCCTCGCACATCACCCCCGTCCCCGGCGGCGTCGGCCCCATGACCGTCGCCATGCTGCTGCACAACGTCGTCGACTCGGCGGCGCAGGCCCTCGAGAGGGAGAAGCAGAGGAAGATCGTGCCCCTGCCGCTGCACCTCAAGGAGCCCGTGCCGTCCGACATTGAGGTCTCGAGGTCGCAGAACCCCAAGCAAATCACCCGCCTGGCCAAGGAGGTCGGCATCGCGCCCCACGAGCTCGAGCCCTACGGCGCGTACAAGGCCAAGGTCGACCTCGGCCTGCTGAAGCGCCTCGACCACCGCCGCAACGGCAAGTACGTCGTCGTCACCGGCATCACCCCGACGCCCCTCGGCGAGGGCAAGTCCACCACCACCATGGGTCTAGCGCAGGCCCTGGGCGCCCACCTGGGACGCGTCACCTTTGCCAACGTCCGCCAGCCCAGCCAGGGTCCCACCTTTGGCATCAAGGGCGGCGCCGCCGGCGGCGGCTACAGCCAGGTCATCCCCATGGACGAGTTTAACCTGCACCTGACGGGAGACATCCACGCCATCACGGCGGCCAACAACCTCCTCGCGGCCGCCATCGAGACCCGCATGTTCCACGAGAACACCCAAAAGGACGGCCCGCTGTACCGGCGCCTGGTGCCCGCCAAGAACGGCAAGCGCGAGTTCGCGCCCGTCATGTTCCGCCGCCTCAAGAAGCTCGGCATCGACAAGACCAACCCCGACGAGCTGACCGAGGACGAGGTCGGCCGCTTCGCCCGCCTCGACATCGACCCCGAGACCATCACGTGGAGGCGCGTGCTGGACGTCAACGACAGGCACCTCCGCGGCATCAACGTCGGCATCGCGCCCACCGAAAAGGGCCACACGCGCGCCACCGGCTTCGACATCTCCGTCGCCAGCGAGTGCATGGCCATCCTCGCCCTCAGCACCGACCTGGCCGACATGCGCGAGCGCCTCGGCCGCATGGTCGTCGCCAGCTCCAGGAGCGGCGACCCCGTCACCTGCGACGACCTCGGCGCCGGCGGCGCCCTGACCGCGCTGATGAGGGACGCCATCAAGCCCAACCTGATGCAGACGCTCGAGGGAACGCCCGTCTTCGTGCACGCGGGCCCCTTTGCCAACATCAGCGTCGGCAACAGCTCCATCCTGGCCGACAAGATGGCCCTCAAGATTGTGGGCACCGAGCCCGACGAGGACCACGCCGACAAGGCCGGCTTCGTCGTCACCGAGGCCGGCTTCGACTTCACCATGGGCGGCGAGCGCTTCTTCAACATCAAGTGCCGCGCCTCCGGCCTCGTCCCGGACGTCGTCGTCATCGTCGCGACCGTCCGCGCCCTCAAAGTGCACGGCGGCGGGCCCCCCATCGCCCCCGGCGCCGCTCTGGACCCCGTGTACAAGCAGGAGAACGTCGACGTGCTCCGCGCCGGCTGCGTCAACCTCCGCAAGCACATCGAGAACGCCAAGGCGTACGGCGTGCCGGTGGTCGTGGCCATCAACAAGTTTGTCACCGACACGGACGCCGAGGTGGCCGTGATCCGCGAGGAGGCCATCGCCGCCGGCGCCGAGGACGCCATCCTGTCCAACCACTGGGCCGAGGGCGGCAAGGGCGCCGTGGAGCTGGGCAAGGGCGTCATCGCCGCGAGCGAAAAGGCCAAGGACTTCAAGCTGCTCTACGACCTCGAGGGCTCCGTGCAGCAGCGCATCGAGTCCATCGGCCAGAAAATGTACGGCGCCGCGGCCGTCGAGTTCAGCGAGCTGGCGCAGAAAAAGGTCGACACGTACACCAAGCAGGGCTTCGGCAACCTGCCCATCTGCGTGGCCAAGACGCAGTACTCCCTCTCGCACAACCCCGACCTCAAGGGCGCGCCCACCGGCTTCACCGTCCCCATCCGCGACGTCCGCATGGCCGCCGGCGCAGGCTACCTGTGAGTTTCTGCTTCGGATTTAATTGACTCTCTCGCTAACTTTGCACAGCTACGCGCTCGCCGCCGACATCCAGACCATCCCCGGTCTGCCCACGGCCCCCGGCTACCTCAACGTCGACGTCGACACCGAGACGGGCGAGATTGACGGCCTCTTCTAGGCGGCGCAGGGGGTCCGCAGCGTGGCACACGAGGTTTTTGGAGGCGCCTGGGTTCAGTGTAGAGAGCAAAAATGATTTTAACGTCGGACGCGGGAGCGGCATCCGGTGGCATTTATTCAACAAATGGCGCTGGGGACTATGGGAAGAAATAGCATCTGTTCAACAATGATACCTCCTCTCGCTTGGAGAGCACCTTGACCCTTGACGTAGGGCTACTCGACACGGTCTGTGATGGTGAGGATGGCTGATTCATGATTTTGTGCGGGCTGGGCGCGTTTCGATTGTAATGTCTGGCACGCCATGTCGGCGTCGCCTTTGCCTCCGTGGACGTTGCCGTTGACACTGTCAGTCTCGGGAGTCTTGACCAATCCAGACCCGAGCGTAAATCGGCTCCTCCATTTCCATCTCACAAAAATCGGTGTGATCTGTCCAAGAGCCAAGGCGTGCCAACCTCTCCCCCAGAACACCTGGACGGCACGTCCGCGGATCAACTCCCTCCGTCTCTCAACACATCATCGCCCACATGCCAAAACCTGATGTCCAGCACGGCAGACCCTGGCTCAACGACAACGACCGCGTGACATCCAAATCCCCATGCGAAACACAACATGACACTACCTACCGCTATTCACCCCTCCGCGGTCTCCTTCTTTCGACCTGCGCAAGCGATAGCCACACCCACCGCCGGCCAAGACCTGTGCTCTAGCGAGGTGCGTCGTCGGTTCCGCAGGGGTTTCTCGGATTGTGCCCAAGTCGCCGCCGCCGTCTGATCATTGTTCGAGACGACCTCTGCAAGGTCTCGTGGACCTACCTAGGGCGCGGAGAACGCATTCGGGCCGTCCGAGTCTCTCGACTGCCTTTTTTTCGATCCATCTTTTGGGAAGAGGCACGACATGGAGTGCACATCAACCCCGATACATTCAGTAGGTATCCTCGGGGCGGGGCCCTAACCCTGGCAAGCTTCATGGCTGTTAGGCGGGGATACTCCCATAGCATGCTGCACATCTCCCCGTCATACGCGCGACGACAGACTCAACATCATCTCCCCACGCCTCGTCAAAGAGTGCAACTTGAAGACGCATCCACTTGCTGGTATCGGATTCAAAGGCCTGACGATGCCATAGTACAACCGACAAGACCAACCCTTCCAGTATCGACAACGTGATAGCTCGAGGCAGAAGCAAGACCCCAGTTCCCCCCCCCCCTCCTTCTATATCCGGCATATCTGTCACAGGTAACATAAAGCTGAACAAGTCTTCCCTTAAGCTATATGTGCGTGCCCCCACGCACCGTCAGGAGGGATGTAATTGCTCGCTGCCTGATGTCCAAGGATCCTCTGCAAGGTTGCCTTGTCCTCTTCGCTGATTGTAAGGGGAGCGGGATTGTCCCGTTGATCGCTTTCGTCTTCCGAATCCATGTCAATGGGGGGCATGCCATCTCTGGCAACGATGTTGTTGAGGCCGGTCTTTCTGGTTGACGACTTGATGAGAAAGACTTGATTCTGGGGTCTGACAAGTTCTCATGCATCTCTCGTAACTATGACTGGACGAGATCGCCTTATCGACTTGCTGCAAGGATATGACGAAGATTTCTCAGCTTCTGAGGACTCAGACTCGGAAGATGATGTTTCAGAAAACCAGTAGTAAACAGACTCTCGCTGATGGTGAATTGAGTTCGGGTAGACGAATCTGAGGGAATAGTTAATATCGCTAATCAGTTCTGGATATTAGTATCGATATCTCTGATATCCTTTTTATTAATCCAAGTATTTAGTGAAAAAAAAAAAAGAGTATATTAATGCTTTATATATTTAGGTCTTATAATACGAGGAATATACTTCGATCACTATATAGTATTAATATCCCATAGATGTGAGAATCCGATACCAAATTTGGTACCGGTATCATAGGCCTGTTTCTCGATCCCTGCACATGCTGAGAGCCGCGATCTGTGACGGCAAGGGCGTGAGCCGTTATCTGACATCTGAAATGATCAACACCATCACAAAGATGCTGCAGAATCCGATGAACAGCACCAACAAGATCCTTTCGAACTGCAAGGTGTACAGAAAAATGATGGAGATCCGACGCACTGGAGATCCAACAAGGAAAATACCCGAAGCCATCATTTGGGCAATGGCGATCCGACAAGATTTTGTCATGCTGGCCCAAGATGGCAAGCCTCCGAAGTTCGAGCCCAGATGGAGAGGGCCTTTTGCGATCAAACACAGAGTCGGCCGAGTGACGTACTTGTACATCCTAGAGCAGCTCAAGGGCAAGCTTCATGGCTGTTAGGCGGGGATACTCCCATGGCATGCTGCACATCTCCCCGTCGTACGCGCGACGACAGGACAAACGCAAAACGAACGGCTGGCCCTTGCGTCGATTGTCGCGGGCTGATGGGGTGGAGGCGATTCCCGTTGAGTTTCGAGCACGTCATGCGAGAGCGCGTCGGGGCTACGTGGCTGGCCGAGAGACGAGAGATGCGCACGTCGCGGGCATTTACCTTTGATCTGGCATCTCGACACGCGTAGTGACGTTTCGCCGGGGAGGGGTCAAGTCACCGTGGCCATGATGAAGGGTATACTGCACGCGGCCAGAGGACCGCATTCTGTATTGGTATATCGCGCATTCGGGCATATCCTGCCGTGTGCCAAAAGCAAGAACCCAGCCCATATCTACCAACTCCAAAGACCTCAAGTTTGCAAAAGTATGTACAAGAAAGTTCCGGGGTCGTTGAGTCGTGAAAAGTCGTGACCTCGGTCCCCAAGGCCGCCTACCATCCGAATTGCTCGCAGTGCAGCTCGACCGCGGGACCGTCGGTGCGGATGCTCGAGGCGGTGGTGTTGCGGACCTGCGTCATCAGGGCTGCGGGACCACAGCCCATGACGAGCACCCGCTGGTCGGGAGGGGTGCCCCTGACGGCGTCGCGGATAATCCTGGAGACGTCGGGCCGGCCGTAGCGAATGGGGATGCCGTGAACCTGCGGGCCCGTGGGCAGCTGCTGGATGGGGGAGACGGCGGGCGAGAGGTCAGACTCGTTGCCCGATTTCTCGGGGTCTGAAACACTTCGAGTCCGAATCTTGGGCGGCTGCTGGGGGGTGGTCCTGGCGTCGTCGAGCTTCTCGGCTGCGGTGGCAGAGAGCGGCGCAGAGGATTCGGACGAGATGGTTCCAGAGCGCGACCTGTCTTGCTTGACGGCGTCGCCTTGCGAGGAAGCGTGGGTTCCGGGTGCCCGCGTGACGTAGAGCTGGATGGACGAGTCGAGCGCGTCGCGGACCGTGGCCAGGGCTTCGGAGAACCACTCGAGCCGGGCTGGAAGATGTGTGAGCAGACTGCCTCTTTTGGGAAGCCGGAGCGCCCGAGAAACTTACCAGCGTCCTTCACCATCCACACAAAGACGACGCTGTGCCTCGAGCCCGGCCCGAGTCTGCTGATGAGGTTCAGCGCCGTGCCAAAGGTGAAACTCGCGCCGCTGCCGCCTGCGACGAGGACGATCTTGTCGTAGTCGGCGGGGTTGGGAAACGTTCCGTAGGACCCCTCGACGGAAGCCTTGAGCATGGCGCCGGGGTTGCGGGTGGCGTACTCGTGGAGTTGGCGGGTGAAGCCGTCGTACGAGTTGATGACAAAGGTCAAGGGGCTCGTCGACGCAATCGTAAAGGGGTGCATCTCGAGAGCGCGTATCTTGGGGATCCAGAGGAAGCAGTGCTCGCCAGGACTCGCTCCGAACGGGGCCTTTTTGAGGACGACGCGGGTGCCGCCGTGGGGAAGCGGGTGGACCGTCGCGGTGTTGTTGAAGCTGTACAGCACGACGCGGACGAGGCGGACGAGGCGGTCGAAGAGCCAGAGCGCCGCGCCGAGGGCCGTGACGATGATGATCTTCTTGGCGGCCTCGGGCTGGTGAAGGGCAACCAGGACCATGGAGATGGCGAAGAAGGAGACGTGGAGGACGTAGAACAGCTCGTAGTGCCAGAAGCGGACGACGGCCCCGGCCAGGACGAGCGTCAAAAAGGTGAAGCCGGACGCGATGCCGTAGATTTCCTCGTGGACGCGCAGGCGGGCGGCGTTGTTGGCTTCGATAAAGTACGACGAGTACGTGGCCCCGTGGACGATGATCAGAGCCATTGTGACGTAGCCAGCAATCTGGTGGAGGATGTTGAGGCGCTCATAGGACCAGGCCGTCAGGTAGCCGAGCGGGGTGTTCTTGAGGCTCAGGAAGACGACAAAGGCAATGTTTGCGATGGCCAGCCTGTGGTGGTCAGCGTCGGAGTCGAGGCAGAACAGAATCAGGGAATCCGAGGCCACGAAGATGGACCGTGAGAAGAGGACTATGGATCACTCACCAGCCAGCGCGAGCAGCAATCACCGTTATGTACGGCAGAAACGAGGTATCGAGGTACGTAAAGAGAAGGGCGAGGTTGACGGCCAGATAGGCCAGAGCGACGACGGCATGGCCCACAGAGGGAAGGGCAGGGGCCTTGTAGAGGCACACGGAGCGGATTGTTCTGGATGAAAGTGAGCCTTGTTTGATCCGAGACTGGCAATATGGTGGATCTGGATTACCTTGAGATGACAACGAATGGCTTTGCAGCACCAGACAGCTTGGGAGCAAGGCCAGTCTTTTGGGCCAGCAGGCGACCCAGGTGGAAGATGGTGATGGCGCCAATGAGGGCGCAAAGGAAAATGGCATAGTTTGTAACTGTCTCTTGGTTCATGCGAGTCCGCTTCGCAAAGATCAAGGGGAAGGCTGATGAACCGCCTGCCATCTTGACAATGGGATCGAAGGTCGATCTACAGCAAGGTGATTGATTCCACAGGAGACAAACGCCTGGCCAAGCTTGAAATGATCTGGTTGAATGAATTCAGGAAATGTGCCAGAATATATCCACGATGTTGCAATATTGCTTTGGGAAGGAGCGAGGGAGGAGGAGACGAGATATAAGTGATCAGGACTTGGTGGACGACACTCGAGACGCAGGCAGACGCGCAATCGGACGTGGGCAAGAAACGAGAGCAGGTTTCGTCTGGCTGGTGTATGCAACGGGAGAGGTAAAGCACACCATGCCATGGACACGGGAGGGTGAACTTCAGATGTCGACAGGGGGACGACAATAAGGTAAGTGGAGGATGGGGCCAGTCGACAGGGCACCGAGTCCATGTGTAGATGAAGAGGCAAGGAAGGGCCATGTACGTTGATGTGCCGTCAAAGTCACCCTCTGCTTGTGCCATCGGCTACCCATGTCTGAGTACCGGAATAGAATTCATGGAAAGATGGATTGCAATCATGGACTGCAAGAGATGGGATCGCCGACGAATCAGTCGATTCCCAGTTCCCACATCCACGTTCCTTGCTGTCTTTACCATCTACACTACGGACCCCATACGGCACCTACGTCGACTGCTAGTCCTGATCAGACGAACCGGGTTCGAGGCGTATCTGACGAGGGGTGTGGGAAACGGCGTTTGCTGTCTGGAGGAGAGAAACCCATCAAAGGACTGGTTCAAGCTTACCCAACTTGGCTGGTTGGGCGAACCGAGTTGGGTGAACCAGGTTGGGTAAACCAAGTTGGGTGAGCCAAGATGGGTGACCTTTTGCTGGTTCGAAACCTACACATTCCTGTACAACTGCCTGCCCACTTACACGCCGCCGTGGACGGATGCGGTTGACTTACCCACGTCCAAGTGGCTTGCCGTCGGTCTCTGTCTTGACCCTTTTTTCGACTTCAGCCAAGAGGGCGGCTCACGATAACGAGATCGACCCCTGGGCAGCCACGCAGAACCCGCCAGCTGAAGCTCTCCTGACATGTCGCGACGCCTTGCCTCGAGGCCGAGTCGCTCTCCAGACCTATATCACGGGACGGCTGCCTGCGTAAACTACGCAACCTCTACGCGGGGTCTCGTACGCTTACAGCACACTTGCCACAGCACGCCTGAGATGCTCATGCCAGGGCAGCATGTCAAGACCGTGGCATGTAAGACAAGCGTCACGTTCCTAGCCGGACGGGTCCCTGTGCCCGTCACTGGCCAGGTCCCCTCTCCTGCGCGATGGCTTCCTACCTGCCCTGCTGGGCCTGGTCTGGCGTCCTGGGCCCTCGAACTGCCTCTGGAAAGCTGCCGTGGACGGTCCCGCTTGTGGCTCGGACGGCCCTCGTCGATACGTCGACGTGTCCGGGCAGGGCCCAATGACGGGTTGCTCGAATGGGGTACCTGATGCCAGTAGCCGGTGTGACCCGCACGCCAACATCTCCCCGCGATGGGAAGCTCAGATATCGAGCGGGAAGAGGAGGGCCGACGGGAAGAATGTCTGCGTAGGATACCGTGCGAGGGCCCCACCGGTCGAGGAATCGACATCAAAAGCTGAAATATGAGGTCCCGCCCAGCAACGGACAAGGCAACATCTCGCTCCATCTCGGCCGGCTGGCCGTCCCGTTTTGGTCAGGCTGGCCAAGCTTTGACGCCCACGTCGTTCGTTAACGAACAAGACTTGGGACCGGGAATCAGACATCGCATGGCAAGGCGCGTACGGTGCGCACGGTACAGCAGCAGGCAAGCGACGTTGGATGGAGGTCAAAGTAGAGTGGCCTGTGGCGCGGCTGTCGCAGCAACAAGAGACGCAGACGTACCCCGGGCGTCGACGTCTTGTGCATGCTGCGAACCGTGGATCGTTGGCCATGGCCATGAGCCGGGGTGCCGCGACAGCACTCGGTCTCCCTCGCTTCGCAACCCAAGATGGCAGTGCAGGGGGGGGGGGTGTTGACACAATTTGGGCAAATTAAACACGACCGCTCCAGCGAACGAGACGGCGCCGAGAATCCGACCAGAGACAGGACGTGGGCACAGAGAGACATGCTCCCCCCACAACCCAGACAGATGCTGCCAAGAGATGTGCGAGTGGCCGAACAAGTCAAGATGCCATTCTTCGGCACCATTCTACGTCCAGACGGTGGCATCGGGTGTGGAGCTCCGGTACGACGGTGCCCATCTGCATCTCGCAGCTGCGTTGACTTGCCTAGCTGGGACAGAAACAAGCTTGAAGACGCCGTCGTACGGCCCGTGTTTCTCGGTGGAAATTCGAGTCCATGTTTGATTCCTGCCGTCAGTAGCACACGTCCGTCCGTCGTGTGCCAGAGTCACCTACTGCTTGGGTGACCCCAGCTTGGCCGGCTTTGCTCGATTGAGCCACGGGGCCGTCGGCCGTCACCTTTCTCGCAGCGCACCCGCCGCGCCTTTTCCCCGAGAGGGTAGGTCGCAAAGCCTCGCGTCAACGCTGTGGAGTTTGGAGTTTGAGGTGGCTTGTCCCTCGACCAAGGTGGGACGCCGGAGCCGATATGGACTAGTCGAGATGGGGTCGACGGGAGGGCGGCAGGCCGGGACGCGGAGGGGGTTGTGGCGTGGACCGGGCCAGGCCTGCCACCTGCTTCAGGATGCGATGGCGTCCGTCAGGAACGCAGCGCCTGTGTGAGAGATGACTCCTTCGTCACTCCAACACCCGGACGCCATGTCGTTGCTGAACCAGCCGCAGTTGGCCAGAGTCCAAAGGAGCAGCACAAGGCGACGGGTGTAGTGAGAGTCAAACGACTGGGCTGGCCAATCAAGGGCGGCCATGTCAGCCCATCTAATCAATCTGAAGGAGAAGGCGGTGGTGATGCGTGATTACGACGCACAGAGGCAGTGTCAGTACGGACGGAGCGTAGGGCCTTTCCTCGTCGGTCGGTCGCACTGGAGCCGGCTGGCTGGGGCCAGACGGGCAAACAGCTGCTCCGAGCTGGGAGGCGGAGGTATCGCCGTGGTAAGGTATTGTGCCATGGCGCCGCACAGCATCGCGTTCCAGACTCTCTGCTCGTCTGCCGACTCCATAGCAACGACTTGCCAGTTCTCTCGCTTCTGCTTCGAGGGCCCGAAGAACTGGCACCTTTGCGCGAGACAGCAGCATGCCGTCGATGAAGACACTGTCTCGCTGCGATAGCTATCGTGGTCCACGCGTCTTGGCCGGATTCGGTCCAGTGCTCGGCATGTAGGTCAGACCCAGGCCTGGCGCATCGCCAAGTGTCGTCCATGGTTATACGCAGCAAGCAGTCGCTTGCAATACCTAAAAAGGCCCCGAGCGCTGGACGTGGGCTTGGCAGAGGTCAACTCCTCGAGGCACTGCACTTGGCGGGGAAAAAAAAAATCAGGTCCAAGTCGGTGCATCCCACGTGGTCTGGCTGGTGGGAGGCGACAGATCTTGAAGCACGCCAGGCGCAGGTCTGTTTTCGTACGGCGTCCCTGTCAGCACCTGGATCCTGAACTACGGGTGCTGCGGTCGCTTCCCAGGTGGATCGTGGGATGCCACCTCGTCACATGTCGCGAGCTGCTATGCAAGTTGGGCTGAGACAGTTGACGTGGGCGCTGTCGTGGATGCAGATGAGAGAGATGAAGCTCGAGGCGATCGCTCCCGAGACAAGGTTCGCCTGCTACCTGTACGCGGACGAAATTGGCCTATGGCCAGGCATGGCAAGCGGGAAGAGGCGCAAGAGGCTGGTGAGCATCCGTACCAGGCCTGCCAGCCAGAGTCATGTTGTAGATGGCGTTGATAACGTCGAATAGTTTTGGCAATTGATCTGCTTTGGATGTGTGGGAACAAGGTACAAGGAAGGGCACAGGGGACAGGGTACAAGGGTACGACAGCCAGCAATTAAGTCTGACATACCCGCGCGGGTGACTGCGCCTGGCCGGGGAAGCCGCGCACGGCTGCCGCGGTAATGCGCTACTTTCCCCGCGGCGCATATTTGCAGCGCGCAAAAGTACCCGCTATCTGATCGTCCAGCGACCCCACATCACTTATCGTTATCATTTTTGACTTTTTTTTATGCAGCAAGTACCGACATCAGTCGTCCACCAACATGTAATTCGACGACGACGTCCATCTGCCAGATTCCACACCTCCATTCCAACGTCCACCCTGCACCCGCCCATATGAAACCGCTCAATATGCAATCACATCGGCCCAGTCGACGGGGAAACACATGATTCAGCTGGCCGCGCGGACGGGCGGGCGCGAGACGCCAGACGCAACTGTGCCTCGTGCAGTCCGAGAAACACACACGGTAATTAGTCCCGAGAGACAACAATATATTGCCAAGAATTCCGAGATGACGAATCACCAAAGACAAATAAATCACAACAACATGCTACTGGCATTCACCATCGTTCGCTAATCAAGCCCAACGCCCAAGTCCCGGTATGCCATTGCAGGCTCCGACCTCGCCCGTTCAGTGCCCCGCGAGTATGTTGGACATTTCCTGCGTGATCTCGACGTCGCCCTCGCCCTCCACCTCCATGACGTGGTGGAATCTCCTGTCGTCCGCTTGATGCTTGTGGCACTTACGAGACTTGAACCTGCATCCGCAGCCGCCGTCCCGGCCCGTGTCGTCGTCTAGGTCCTGGTTCAGGCTCTCCCTGAGGGACCGCCACGCGACGGCCGAGTCGTCGTGGTGCGCGGACAACTCGTCTGCCTCTTGGAAAGACCGCCTGGCCTGCTCCATGAGACTGGAGGCCACCTCGCGGTCGTCGGCCCGGTGGTGCACGGCGAGTTTGAGCTTGGAGAGCGTCTCGAGATACTTGATGGACCGCGCCACCTCTTGTGCCTGCACCTCGTTGACCCACGGCGGGCTCGGCTTGTTGAAGGCCTTGAGCGCGTCGATCTGGGCCGCGGCGCTCGTCCAGTCTTCGCGCCGGAGGGCCGACACGGCGAGGGCCCTCCTGCGCTGAAAGTCGACGATGCGCCAAAAGGGCCTCATCTGCGCCGACTCGGCCAGCTCGCGCTCCACCTCTTCGAGTGACATGTTCTCGCGGCCGCGGCGCTGGCCGTGCGTCGACGTGAAGCAACCGAGCAGAGTCGACCGCAGGCTCCTCCTCCTCTTTCTCTCGTGCGCCATGCTCATGCCTTTCGTCTGCACCCTGATGATGGCCTCGAGCAGCTCCCTGCGCAGCTGGGCCACCTTTTGCTGGCTCTCGCGAGTGGCACCCTGCAGCAGGGCAGAAGAGCCGTCGTCTCCCCAAATGTTCCACCGCTCCGTTTCGACGCGCTCCTCGATCTTGAGCTGGAGATCCTTGACCTGCCTGTCGAGCTCGCTGTTGGCGCTCTCGGCGTCCTTGTTCTTCTCGCTCGCCTTCTCCAGCTGCTTCTCCAGCGCGTGAACCTGTGATTCGAGCTTCGCCAGCTCGGCGTCCTTGTTGGCCAGCTCGGCCGCCGCCTCCTCGGTCTTGCCGTGCTCCTCCTCGTCCGCTTTGATCTGTGCCCGCTGCCTCCTGAGCTCCTTTCTGTAGGCGTCGACCTGCCCCCGCAACTTGTCCGTCTTGGCCTTCATCTGGTCGCGCAGCCGGTGGACGAGGCGCATGTTCTTCTCGGCGTCGAGCTCCATCTCCCGCTGGACAAAGCTCGACAGGTCGTCGACCTGCATCCGCAGCGCGCGGATCGTGTTCTCCTGGCGCTGGTGCCGCAGCAAGTCGCTCCGCTCAATCTCCTCGAAGCGCCGCCGCTTGGTGTCGTCCATGTACCTCAGCCGCTCGTCGAGCTTCTTCTGGATCAGCAGCGCCGCCTCGCCCAGCCGCCCGACGGAGCCGTTTAGGTACTGCAAGTCTGCCGCGACGTCGTCGGACACCTGGCCGGTGGCGACTTGCCGCAGCGGTTCCTCGAGCAGGCTGCTCTGCTCCGCGACGCGCGTCGCCTGCGACTCGAACATTTGGTTAAAGTACTGCAGCGAGTCGTACAGCTCGACGTGGACAAGGTCGCGGTAGGCGTGGACGTTGGCGATGGCCGCCTCGTAGTCGTCGTCGCGGGTGTTGCTGAGCGCCGTCTCGGCCGTGTCGCGCTCGTCCGTCATCGTCTGCAGCTGGCGGCGGCAGTGCTCCAGCTCCGCCCTGCACTCGTCGAGGTCCTGGATCAGGGCGGTGCATTGGCCGCAGGGCGCCGTCGGGGGTCGGGCGGTGGCGAGCTGGCTGGGGAGGCCGGCGAGTGCGTCCGAGGCGGCGGTCGAGTCGCCGCTTGCCACGTCCATCGATGCGTCCGAGTCGGCGCGGGTGTGCTCGTGGGCTTGGCGCACGTAGTCGACGCGGTCCCAGCTTTCTTCTATGACGGCCGGAGGTGATGCTGGTGCTTTCGCAGAGAAGGGAGACGTGGCTGGGCGAGCGTCCGCCGCGGACCTGGCTTGTTCCCGACGTTTGGCATACTCGGCGTCCGCGGTGCTCCTGAGGTCGTCAAAGGCCTCGATGAGGATGCCCTCCTCCAGCGGAAAGTTGGTCTGCATGGCTTCGAGCCCCTCCATGGTCCTGTCGGTGTCCTCGCCGTCCAGCCTGATCCAGTCGACGACGTTCCGGACACGATCGCGCAGCCAGAAACGGAGGTCCCGAAAGAGCTGGTGCAGTCGGTCGTCGACGTCCCGCAGCCGCTCCAAGTCATCCACGTAGATGCCCTCACCGCCCTCGATACCGTCGTCAAGCTCCCGACGCTCGTCGAGCAGGCTGATAAAGTCGCGGTGCAGCCGAACCCACGCCTCGAAGCTCTCGGCCATCCTCGTGCCGACCTCCTTCGCGTCCGCCCACAGATGCATCCTCGTGCGGATGTAGTCGTCCTGGAACCCCAGCAGCTCCCCGACCCTCTGCCAGCTATTGCGAATGTTTGCGATGATGCCGCCCTCGTCCTTTTGCCTCGCGGGCTTCGCGGGCTCCCCTGGCTTCTCCGACTTGTCCGACTTGTCCGCTCGCTCCCGCTGCTCCCTCGCCCTGGCGCACCGCTTCTCGCAGTCCTTGAGCTTGGACTTGAGATAGTCGCTCTCCATCTTGGTCCGCAAGCGCAGCCGCGCCTCCTCCTGGGCGGACGTGTACGTCATGCGCCCAATCTGGTGTATGATGCGGTTTACGTAGTCGACCTTGATCCAGTTGCGCCCCTGCATCCACTCCTGCAGCGCAAAGTGCATGCCGTCCGTCGACGTCTCGAGGTCGAAGACGGAGTAAAAGTCGTCGGCCGACATGCTCTCCCCCGTCTTCTGCTCAAACTCGGCCTTGCGCCGGCGGGCCGCCTCGTCGCGCGTGTAGTCCGGGTACCGGTACGTCCGCGGCAGCAGCGACTCCTTTGTCTCGTCGCAGACGGAGAAGAGCTCGTTGTAGAGGTTGACGATGTCGCGGACCTCGGCGTCCACGAGGCGCTGGGGCCGGACGAAGAGCCGCAGCCGCTGGTGCGACCCGGGCGGCGGCACCTTGACGGGGATGCTGAGGCCCGGCGTCTTGGTTTCGCCCGGGTCTGCGATGGGCGTCTTTTCGTCGTCCGACTCGATCACCTGGCTGTCGATGCTGTAGGCGGAGAAGTCGGGACGGGGGTTGGGCGGAGGAGGTCCGCCGCCGGACGGGGGCGGTTGAAAGCCGGCAAAGGACGCGTCCGAATCGTACCAATCTTGGCCTGCCTGCTGACGGAGCACCGCCATCGTGCGTTCGAGAAATGCCTGGGTCCCGGGGCCGTCTTCCGGTTCCGAGGACGACTGCTCCGAGTCTTCTTCGGGCGAGTCGCGGGGGTCATCGATGCTGTGGATCACGAAATGTGCCCCGGAAAAGGCACCGTCTGCTGCCGGGTCGGGTGGTGGTCCGGCAGACGCTGGGCCGGCACCTCCCGATGTCGGCGTTTCTGCAAGATCTTCCGAGGCTCTTGTGACGTTGTGCTGGCGCCTGGGCGAGTCTTGCGGGAGACCGTCGTCGTGCTCAACCGGCGGCGTCTGGGTTGGACCTTTGGCAACTTCAGCTGGGGGAGGCGACGGAGACTGCAGACGAGCATCGTGCGCTTCGGAATTGGGATTCGCGGCGGCATCGGGAGGCACCGTGGCTACGAGGTCAGGCTGTCCATCCTCCGACGGGGGCCGACTACGCGGTCTGCTGTCGGGAGACTGGTTCCCCGGCGTGGTGTCGTTCCCAGCCATGGTTCATAAAGATACAGAGAAGCAGATGGGACGTAGAGGATCGGTAGATCAGTAGATGTCTGGAAGTGAAAGAAGAAAAGGAAAAGCTTGTCAAAGCCATAATTCCCAGGACACGTTGACTTCTATAGAGATGGACGACCTCCGTCCTAGCCTTGCCGTCTACAATGACTTGTTGGCAGATGGCCAGATGCTTCTTCCTGTCCACAGGAGTTTGAAGGGAGTTCCATCCCTTTGGCCATCATATGTCCCGTTTGTGGACAAAGCCTGGTGTTGCACAGCAACTGCGTGAGAAACGACTGCGCCCGGCGTCAAAGACTCCGGGAACAGAGAGAGCTGAAGGAATTGATTGAAACTGGGTATCAATAAAGTAGGCTTAAGACTACAGAAGCAGGAGCTGGAACTGATTGAAACTGGGTGCCAACAAAGCAGGCCCTTCAAGTTCTGATATCCCGGTCCCTCCTCACATCGAGACCGCCTTTGACCTCGTGCACCATCCCCCGGCCGTCAGACAGTCGGCGACGTGTTGATCGACCGTCTGCCCCGAGCGGACCTCAGGTCGGGCAGACTGTCACGGCTGCTGACGACCTCGCCGCTCTCGTCCAGCAGAAAGTACATCCCGCCCGCGCGGTGGCCGCCCGCGCGGTGGCCGGGCCGTCTGTTCTCGTCGATACAAGGCGGGCTGACCGTCCTCTCCTCGATGGCACTGAACCTGACCATCCGCGGGCCCCTCTCCTTTCTCTTGCTCGTTGACTTCGTCTCCATTGCCTTCTTCATGTCCTTCGCCTCCTTCGCCCTCTTCGTGTCCTTGGCCTCCGTCTCCTTCGCTTCCCTTGCCTCTTCCGCCGCCTCCTTCATCTTCATATCGTCTGCAAACTGCATCATCTCCAGACATTCCAGCGTCAACTGCGAAATATTCGTCCCAACGTATCCGACGCCCCTGACGCTCGCCGCCCGCACGTAGGCCGCGTGGGCAGCGCGCCAGCGGCCCGCGGCCCGGAGCACGTGGCCGCGGTACAGATGCGCGCGCGGCTCGAGGTCGAAGCGACGATTCTGCGACGCGATCTCCAGCGCGCGGTCCGCGAAGCCGAGCGCCCTGTGGAGGGTCGCCGCGGACAGGGCCGTCTGCAGCAGCGCGAGGGTGCGCAGGAGGAGGCCGTTGACGGTCTGGGTGGTCACGGCGGCTTCGGACCGCGGACGGGGGGACTGCGTAACGATGTTGATTTCATAATCGGGTCGACATGCTGTCGTCGGCGTGCGGGCGGTTGTTTGCTCGGGGCTTGGCGAGGAATGCATCGTGGCGGCCGATTTGGATGAAAACGGACGTGGGTGGTGGTGGTGGTGGTGTCACTGGCGGCTCGTCTTGCCTCTCGGTGTGGCTCCAGAAAGGGGGCGTGTCCTCCCTTTTCTTATTTTCTTCTTTGTGTGGGCTTCTCCTGCCAGGGCGTGGTGTTGAGTCAAGGGATCGCCCAACTCGGATCGGTCGCAGCCGAGAAGATGATGGATATATCACGTCCCTTCCGCCGGTGTTGTTTGCCTGTACGAACGGGACAAACAATGTTGTCACGAGAACAGAGGTCTGGTTGGTGATGGAACAGGAGTGGTGGTTTGGACAGGTGTTATTCGCACACAACAAAGGGAAGGTGCCCGGCACGTCGACTCGCAGCTTCCCTTTTCCATTTTGACGCAAAGCCGTTTAGGGCCAAGGAAAGGAAAGCGGTGGACGGGAATGGAGGAGTCTCTCGATCCGAGATTCCAGAAGACCCGACGAGACCCCCGTTGACGCGCCGAGATCTGGTGCTGCCTGCAACAATCACAATCACAATGGGCATGTTGACGGCCGCCGCCAGCGTCCGCGTTCGTCCAAGGCGACGCTCCGCCAAGACCCCGATCAGAATGCTATTGCCAGTCGTGTTGAGGCCATTTTGGTGGTTGGTCTTTGAGCAGGTGGCCTTCTCCGTCTGTACCCGGTTAGTGCTCTGTTCTCGTTGGCTTGGCACAACGCTCGTGTACTTTGGCCGATTTGTACTTGTGAACACGCCGTTGGAGATGCATTGAAGTTATTCGCGTCCAGGACGCCCCCGAGAAGCCGTCGTTGGCTCAGGGTCAATCGTGGGCGCGGGACGCCAGGGGACATACTCCTCGTGACTCCGTAGTCTCGTACGCAACAAATCGCCCGTCCGTCGACACCTCCATCTGTCCTTTTGTTCTGGGCCCGCTGTCTGCCATGTCGCACATTCTTCGGCATAACCCGCGGGGCTGTGCCTGGAGATCGCCCACGCGGGCTGACGGAACCGTCGGTAGCTTGGTCGTTCCGGGCCAAGCCTTTGCCCTACGCGCGGATGCCCTCCGGCCTGATTCGTTCCCGATTCTGCCAAGGTTCGGCGACAGCTCGATTGTTGGCTTCGGAGCTGCTGCACGTCCAAGACATGAAGTGCCGAGAGCGGGAGGTGTCGACGGTCTCTGTGTGCAGTGCTGACAGTTTCTTAGCGCTCGACGACCCTCGAGGGCCATTGTCTGACGGTCCATTCCCATCGGGGATTGAGTCAGTGGCGCCATCGTAGAAGGCGTGGAAGCACGGGAACCCTGCGAGTCTGTCGTAATCGGAACCACGGCGGATGGAATGCTGGGACACGATTGCGCGGTGCTGAAGACAAGCAACCCGCAGCCTGCGTACATACGCGACGCCCACAGCTTCTCCCTCAGACGAGGCGTGAACTCAGATCGGTGGCGCCAGCGGTTCGCAGGCCCGCCGCACCCATGAGTCGCGCCTCGAGCATCCGGAAGGTCTTGTTTCCATGCGTGGCTGTGGGCGGCCGTCTGCTC
The DNA here is from genome assembly GCA_004366825.1 of Colletotrichum spinosum. Lineage (NCBI taxonomy): Eukaryota > Fungi > Ascomycota > Sordariomycetes > Glomerellales > Glomerellaceae > Colletotrichum > Colletotrichum spinosum. The sequence continues at coordinate 192,333 of QAPG01000044.1, read as the reverse complement.
AACGTGGCTTGGCGTCTTTCGTCCTCGAGATGTGCCGTCTCTGCTGCTGCTTCCATGTCCCACGTGGCTCTACGTAGGCCAACATTGACGACCTTGGGGATGCTCAAAAACAGGGCGCCTCCCGGCTAGGCGGCGCTGGCTCTTGGCCCTCCCGATGTTCCCGTCCAGGTCCTGTGAGGTTGTCAACGTTCACGATGGTCTACAGAATTCTCGAAGAGAGCCAAAGCGACATGGTTCGCCCGGGTGATTCCCTGCTGTGGCACCCAAACTCGGGGGGCCATCACATCTTCAACCTCAACCTCGCCCTCATCGTCGTGTCTACGCTGCTGGTGGGACTACGTCTCTATGTCCGGAAGGCCATAGTCAAGGCACTCGGATGGGATGACTTGATAGCGACGGTGGCCTGGGTACGTTCACTGCACCTCCCAGAGAGTCATGCTAATAACGCAAAGGCTCTGTGTGTGACGCTCTCCGCGCTCGAGATGGACACGACACATTACGGAACCGGCGCACAGATCGAGGATGTGCCGCGAGAAACCTTGCTGCAGTTCTTCAAGGTCGGTATTCGCACTCGAAAACTACTGCCAGTTGCTTACACCGCGCAGAGGCTCTCCATCATGGAGCTGATCTACCTCCTCGCCTCCGGGGCCGTCAGGCTGTCCATCCTGGCATTCCTGCCGCGCCTGAGCAAGAACAGTGAGAGCCGCCGTTGACATTAACGTTTGACGACAAAGTTCCCTAACCATGCGCAGAGTTCTACACCTGGTCCATCTACGCCCTCAGCTCCATCGTCGTCGTTGTCTCCCTGACGGGCTTCTTCTTCGTCTTGACTGAGTGCTCACAAATACCGTTCGTCAACCCACCCCTCCTCTTGTTCTGGCCCGGCTGACGAGAGCACACAGGGACGTCTTCAACTACGGCAGCACGTGGCGGCAGTGCAGGGACAAGCGCGAGGAGCGGTCGCTGATGCTGGCACACGCCATCATCAGCATCTTTGTCGACTGCATGCTGGTCGCCCTGCCCCTGTGGGTCGTGTCGAGCTACGTCAAGATGGGCGTCAAGGCCATCCAGATCCTCCTCGTCTTTTCCCTGGGCATCTTTGCCGTCGCCACGGGCATCGTCAGGTTCGCCATCATCACGACGACGGACTTTAACGTCAACACGTAAGCACCCCATTCGTCAATATGCCCTAGTTGCGCCGTCTGACTCGCCGCAGGACGTACAAAATGCTCGCCTGCGCGGCGTGGACCGACGCCGAGCTCCACGTCGGCCTCTGGGTCGGGTGCTTCCCGGCTCTGCAGCCGATACTGCGACGCGTATCCTTCTGCCTGGGCCTGCGGAGCCGTCTCGACAGCACCGTGCCCTCTGGGAAGAGGAGCACGGTTGGCTCCGAGGACGCGTCCAAGAGGAGGAGCGTCATGAGCAGATGGTCCAAGGCGTCGGGGCACACGCGAGAGGACAGCGACGGTGCGAACCACAGCGCGTCGGGCAAGCCTGATGATCAAGGATTCGAGATGGTCGACTTGGAAAGGGGTGACGGAGATGCTGGACAGCAGGCGTTGTATCGTGAGGAGGCTGATGGAGGCGCCGACGTCCCCGGTAGAGCTGAAGAGGCCAGTCCCAGAGCCTCGTGACTGAGGTTGTAAAATAGTGTAGCGCAAAAGGCAGAGAGGGAAACTCAATTATTTCTTCCGTTATGAAGTCGAAACGAGGGTTAGCCAACCTCTTCGTTCATGGATCTCCTGCTCTCTTGAAATGTGAAGCCTCTTTGCCGTTTGAGGGTTCTAACGTGGCCGAGATCGACCTGGCAAACATCAATATCACCACTTCGCTCAGCTCTTCCTCCAGTTTCTGACATTGTGCTTCGTACCCAGTATTTTCCATCTCTGTTCTACCTATACCAAGAGGTTTACTCGTCTTCGAAGTCGGCCTCTCAGGAGTATCGTTTTCAAGATACAGAGATTGTAAACAGACCCTTATATTCATTCCAGAAAGTGCCAGTTGCCATATTCTCTGTTATTTATGTTCCTAGGTCTATGTTGAATATTTTATTTCCCTTTCTCTTGACAATTAAACTTCCACAGCCTTGGCTACAGAGCTTCTGGGCGAGATGCGGTCCCCTTGCTAGAATCTGGCTACTTTTTATTGCAATCGACTGTGGCTGAATGCCTGTTCTACTCTAGCCCATAGTTTCTGCTGCTGCTTCAGCATCTCATACCTCAAGAATATGATTCTACTATTGCATAGTTGCTCTCAGAAGCGACTCCAAGTCTGAAATCCACTTCCAGGATCTGTTGTGAATACGTTTCCAAACAACATCACCAACTCCAGTCGTGCCTTCCCTCATGGTGGGAACATCTCCAGTCCCAGCATCACCTTAGATTCCCAGCACACACAATCCCAAGGGCTACTTCGCCTATTCCACTGCATCACTTTTCCTTCTTCTTCCTCTTCTTTTTTTCTTTGCCACAAAAAAAAAAGCACCTAGTTACACTCAAGTGCCACCACCAGGCCTATCGCAGACATCCTTCCAACCACATACACCGCAGAGGCTGTCTCTAGAGGGAAATCTACAATTAAAAATCAGCACTGCTCTTCGATTAATCGATCTCGAGTCTCTAGGGTGTCTCCGCCCTCGATCCCTATCACACCTTGAGTTGCCAAGGTACCTTCTCTTCTTGGATCCAGTCCACATTGACATCAGTCTGGATCGTTCCTTCCCATAGAAGCTATTCGGACTCATATATCTCTACCTCACAACGAACCCAGAGCCAGTCTCTTTCCTGACTTTGACACACCAACCTTGGTCCTCACCTCAAAGCTAACCCAGAGAAAGTTTTTTCTCCCTTACTTTGACACATCAACTGACACATCAACCTTGGTCCTCACCTCAAAGCACAACTGCAACCATGGACTACACCAAGCACCAAGTCAGCACTGAAGTGTCCATCTCTGGCATGGACAACACTACCCACGCCAACGACCCCAATCAACAGGTGTCTGTGATCCCCTATGATGTCTTCCTGGGTATTGTCGACGCCTTGATCGAGGCTGCTGAGACTCGGGTCGCACAGAAGCCAAGCTTCTGGCAGTTTAACGCGCTCTCAAGATACGGAGAGCCCAGGTTCTTCATCACCAATGGGTATATGTCCAGACCTGCCTTGATCACAGACGATGACAACAAGGAACGCTTCTGCCTCTTCCAGAACATTGTTCAGGTCGACCAGCGCACGCGAAACATGGTCCTCAGGACTTTCTTCCGCTTGCCGGCAAGGCACACCTACCGCCCCAATATCTACCAGTACCAGTACTTCTGGTTCTACCCCAAGGCTGACAGATTGCAGCCATTCGGCCACCCGCGAACCCCCGTCCAGGTGGTCAAGGATGCCTTGACCAACCAGACGCCTCTCATGGCGCTCTGCCTCCAGAAGATCAGCAAAGTCCAGCACTATGGGATTTCAAAGCTGTTGGACTACCAGCGTGAGTCCATGGAACAGCTCCTCGGGGCCTTCCCAAGCTTGAAGGTCCTCGAAGTGAGGGCCGTCGACCTCGGCTGGGCGGATGATGAGGTGCCTGTCAAGGGCAACAGACATGTGGATCACATTGTTGATGTGGTGGAGTTCCCACAGCTGAGGCAGTATACTGAGAATGAGGCTGGAAACGAGGCCCTGGCATTGCTGTGGGAGAACAAGATCCGCATCCTCCTCTGCGGGCTTGCGCGTCCTGGCAGCGGCGGTAGTAGCATTATCATGGAGGTGGTGAACACTTCAAATGGGATGCGCTTGCGCCGGCGTGCTCCTGACTACGACTACTACCAGGAGGCGGTCAAAGAGGAAGATGAGGTAGTTGAAGAGGAAGCTGGGGCAGTTGAAGAGGAAGCTGGGGCAGCTGGAGAGGATGACTAGAATGTGGGTTGCAGAGAACACACATACCCTCAGTGCTTTGGCCTGTGTAGCTAACTGCTCTTCAGATCTCGCCAGCCCACACAGACAAAGGGGCAATCCCACCAGCATCACACACACAGACCGAGCAGTAGCAGGCCTTGGATGAAAGATGGCTCTGGATAAACCAGTCTCACATGGAAGGCTTTATGGAATGCAGCTCTGGATAAATCAGGCTCATATGGAGGTGGATGAGAATGTCCTCGAGTTGAGCAGCATAGCACTAGACATCTCCTCTTAAAATTGAAGCTGAAGAAATTACACTCCAGTCGTCAGGGACATGGTCTGTGCATCATCACCATCACCATCATCATCTCCACATTTGCTTCATCAACAACACTCTACAACTGCTCCCCTCCTAGTCTCGTCCACATCCCCAAGGTCCGGAACCCCCAGGTCCCGTCAGCCTCGACATGGCCTCCTTCTCCAGCTTCCGCCACCCCTCCCTCCCGGAACCTGCTGGCGCTCGGCGCCTCGCCGCTGCGCTTTCGTCGCGCTGGGCGCTGGGCGCTGGGGAGCTGCGTCGCCGCCAGCGCGGCCTTTGTCCTCGACGCGCGGCGCCCCATCAGGCAAGAGCGGCAGCAGCGGTGGCGGGACGGCCGTGGGCGCGAGCGGGATCCTCGCGGGCTTGGGCACGGCGCTGGCCGTCATGTTCCCGGCGCTCAAGGTCCGAGTATCGGGGACGGGTGTCGCCCTCCCGCTGCGGACTCTTCTCCCGGGCATGTTCGCCGTCGACGCCTACTGCCTGGGCACGAGGACGGAGACGGGCGTGGGGCACGCCGGGCACATTGGCGGCGCTCTTTTCGGTCTGGCTTATGCTACGGGCAGGAAGGCCATGGGCTGTTGGAACGTGTGAGCGACGCTCCGTTGCAAGCAGAGCCGCGAGGGGGCGTCAGTTCCTGCCTGAGATGTCTCCCTCTACGACCCTTTCCAGTCCGTCCTTTTCAGTCGAGGCAACAGCTATGAACGCGAGATCAAGTCCGGCCGCCCAACCGATCGATGCACATCATCCACACGGGAGAAGGTCCCGGAAAAAAAAACAAAAAATGACCAATTTCTCAAAGAAAACGCCACGCTACCGCAAGGAAAAAGCCCTCCCATTCCGACCCATTTCCGCAAAAAAAAAAAATCCTGACACCATTTGCGTCCTCACTGCGTCGTCCCGCCCCTACCAGAGCTCCTCGCTGTTGACCATGGGGTTCTGGCTCGACCCCTTGCTGTTGCGGTTCGCCGCCTGCTGGCCCTTGGGAAAGGTCGGGCTGGGCCTGTGCCCGCCCTCCATGTAGCTCAGCCGATGGCTCTCGGCGACGGGGCTCGGGTACGTGACGGACCTCTCCCCGGGGCTCGTGGCGACGACCTTGCTCGCCATGGTGGAGTCCCGCAGCGGCACCGGACCCACGCCGACGGGCGACATGTTCTTTTCCGGGAACCGCGAGGCCGTGAAGCCCGGCTGGCGCGGCCCCTTGTGCTTGTCCCACGGCGCGGTGGGCGACTGGAGGGGCGACGGGCCCTGGCGGCGTAACCGCAGCGACCCGGAGCGGAACCGCGGAGACGTCAGGCCCCAGGCCCGGCCAAAGGCGGCGCCGGGGTGGTAGAAGCACATGACGGCGCACACCAGCAGCGGCAGGGCGCCGCTGATGACGAGCGAGGCGGCCTCTGTGCGGGCGAGCGGGCCGGCGAGGCCTTCGCCGTACTCGACGAGACGGTAGATGGTCTGTCCGATGAGGACGACGGCGACGGTGGGCAGCACTAAGAATGCAGCGTCAGTCTCTGGCCATGGTCTCGGCAGGCGGCAGGCGGATGGTCCTTACTCTTGATAAAGTGCTTGAACCGTGCTGCCTGGTACACTGCAATGTGCTTCGGGTCCGGCATCTTGCGGGCATAGCACACGTACAGACTGAGAAACAGCAGCAGCGTCACCGCCTGGACGCCTAGCCCGGAGAGGAGTATAGTGGTTGTCTGCACGCGCGTTAGCCAGAGGAACGGCCAAGAAGACGGACGAATGCAATCGTACCTGAACGCCGCCCAACCCAAAGACGGCGGCGACGACACCGGCAATCTCGAGCGCTACGACGAGAAGCAGGGCAAAGACGAGCACCAGCCCGGCGACCCTGGGACGCGTGAAGCCGATGCCGAGCCCGTACAAGGCCACAATGTGCGGGAGGACCTGGCAGAGGGCGGCGGCCATCAGCGTCGGCCCGAGGACGGTGCCGAGGAGCAGCAGCGCAAACGACGCCTCGCTGGCAACATTGTCCCTCAGCCTCAGCCTCCCGGCGAAGCCCAGGACCTCGAGCAGGATGCCCGTGGCCAGGGTGGAGGCGAAGAGAGGCGTCTTGAAACGGTAGCCCTGGTAGAGGGTCAGCGGCACCAGCAGGGCAAAGGCGGCCAGGAAGACGCCGCTGCCGACGGCCGAGGGCGAGTAGTTGGTGAAGCCACCGGCAAAGGGGCAAGTCTGTCGTGTGCAGTCGCCTGTCATTGTGTCTCGGTCTCACTTGACAGGCGACAGTGGCGGTACATTTACCATTGCGCGGTCGGGCATGCCTGGTGGAGGGAGCGGGAGGATTCAAGGGCGCGACGGGGTCTTGGAGATATATACACACGGCAACGAGGACAGAGACGAGCGGCGAGGGGCAAGCGACGAGCATTCAGGCGATACGGTCAAGCATTCCAACAGTCCGGATACACGCTGCGGTTGTAGGACAGGACGTACGACGGCCATGGGTGATGGTCACACGCAGTATACGCATCTGTACGTAGCACGCCTCTGCTGCAGAGGACGCGATCAAGGGAGCGGTCCGCCGGGGACGAGCAGGTTCACGCAGGACAGGCCGGGGCCAGGGCAGACGGGCACACCATCAGCTTCCGCGGTTGCACCGGACATGGGTACATCCACTTCGGAAGAGACGTTGTACCAACAGGAGCAGCTCTCGTGAATCAAGCTCTTTGCACCATCATGGCCAATGGTCGGGTGAACTATACCCTCCCATCATGGCATACGCAGTGGCTCGGGAGGGCTGCGTCGCTGATGGGCGACTGACACGGGGACGTTCGCGAGGCGGCTTGGAAGAACACGCCGACGCCACCGTCAGATGCCAATGTGCAAGTTTGGGCCAGAGAGAATGCTTCCGTTGGCAGAGAGGCAACTGCCGTGAATCGATCCGTGACGGCCCCCCAACCTGATGCCCTGAGACTGCCTGCGTCTGACATGCCAACAACACGAGCAGGCAAACAAAGGGCATGCACGGGTGGGAGAGGAATAAGCCGTCCCGGCGGAACGGTTCGACGGTGCAACTAGCTGTTGGAGTGTCTGCAGATCAAGGCCGTCTCCGGCGGCGGGCGTGGACCAATGGGTCGTGGCCGACTGGCGGTTGGGGGCTGTTTATCCTCCACCATGTCTACAGGCAAAGGCCTCTGGAAAGGTTGCCATTGGACGGCACGACGGTCATTCTGCGCGGCCCATGTTGGTCCATGTCGGCCGGTGAGCAAGGGGTCGGCCCAATGAGGAGTCGTGCCGTCCGTCTCCGTCTGCCCTACACGTTGGCTCTGGGGGGTTCAACGGTCTTGGCCGTGGGCCAGTCAGAGGCCGACGACGACCATAGTTTGCTTCGCCGCGCAGGACGGTTGGGACGGGTTTGGTAGTTTGCGGGCTGGAACGAGCAGAAGAGGCACGACGTGGCCAGGAAGCGGGGGGAGACGGACGGCGGTTGGGCGTCACTTGCGAGCGAGAGCTTGTTGCGGGCGAAGGAGGTGAGGGGATTCGACACGATCCCAGGTGAAGAATGACTGCAAACCTGCTTCTGCCTGGCCTTGTGTTCCCTCACGCGGAAATTAGCAACCAGCCAACCAGCGCGAAGAGAGGCAGAGGACACGACAGAGGTACCAACGACGCGGACAGGACGCAAGAGATTGTATGTGATGGGCGAAGAGGAGGAGGAGGAGGAGGTTGGGAGGTTACTTCGTCAGGTGTGCGGCAACAACCCGAATCACTCGGCACGCGAGATTGAGAATCGTTCATCTTGTCCCGTCGAGGCAGGTGCAGGACGGTGCAGTGCCGCGAACTGTGTGCGCACGCACGCACCGCACAGCAAACATTGCAGCTTGCATGATGCAGCTATCCTCGCAGCACGGCGTTCGTTGTAGACGTTGGATGGACGTTGCGTTGCGTTGATGGCCGCATGGCGAAGCTTCTTGCGAGTCCAGGTCGCAAGGCCGACGAAGAGGGAGAGCCGAATACTGACAGACGATGCCAACGACAGACGAGACGGTGCTTCTCCGTGGCCAGGGTGCGTCCGGCACGAACCAACAATCTCGACCCCTGTCTGTTTCCTCGTCTTCCTGGCCGTCGTGTGATGTGCGGTGCTGCGTGCAGATCTGAGCTGTCCAAGGTGATAGAGTCGACGAGCCTTAGTTGGGGCGTGCCAGGGTGTGCCAGGTGCCAGTCGTCGGAGAAGCAGAGGAGCTCTGACCACAGCATAAGGTAGCAGGCGAGATACCTGGGTACCGAGGTGGGACGGGTACCCATCTCACGTGAGGTAGGTAGGTAAGGTAAGGTATCTGTACTTGCAGGTTTCTCCAAGGACATCACCCACTGAACAAAGGTCCTTGTAAGCACCAGGCTTAGTGGCCGCTTCAGGGTCGACGCCTGTGGGTGCCGTCACGTCAGTGGACCCCTCCGCTGCCATCCCACCTATGGGAATGCCCAGGAACGCACCTCTAGTGGCAGGCACGTACCCGATGGCGCTAAGCCCGTCCCGTCCTAGTCTGCGTGACGTCAAAACCCCGGCGCTTAAACAGCTTGGCAGACCAGCCTCGACCCTGTCACGACGCTTGAACGCGTTTCTTCCCTCGTTCCGCCAGTCTCTTTGACGACTCTCCGTAGACTCAGAGACTGTGACTTTCCCATATCGCACCCTCGCGGCAATTTTCCACTCGGACTTTGCATCCCTGCTTCCGACGCGAGAGAGAGAGACACACACACACACACACAGCTCCTCACCGGAAGGGCAAACGAGGAGGAAAGACGACAGAGCAGAGAGGAGAGACACGAAAGAAGAAACTCGTCCCACCGCCCTGTCCGTCTCTCCAATGCCATGAGCCCGTGTCTGGCGAGGTGGTGCCGCAGCCAGTGCTCCAGCTCCAGCTTCGGATCAAGATCCAGCACCACCTCCAACCCCATCTCCGCCCTCATCCCCACGTCCTCCTCCTCCGCCCCTGCGCCAGCCGCGTCTCGTCGCCCTCTCGCGTGTCGGGGGTCACGGTGCCTGTCCACCACACCCTCGCGATCAAAAGACGACGCCGATCCGAGGTTGAAAGACCTGGGAAAGCAGATATCGGACGACTTTGCCGTCGTGAGAGAGCACTATGGTACCACACACCCATCTCCTCATTGTCCTCTCCTGCAACCCCCTCTTTCATCAGTCATCAGTCATCAGTCAACAATCACTAATCACGCGAGCAGACACCCCAAAGAACCCCATCGTCCTCGCCCACGGGCTGATGGGCTTTGCCGAACTCCGCTTCGGCTCCTACGTGCCGCCCATCCACTACTGGCACGGCATCTCGGACGCCCTGCGCGCCCTCGCCGGCGCCCCGGCCATCATCACCGCCTCCGTGCCGCCCTCGGGGTCCATCGAGGAGCGCGCCGCCAAGCTGAGCGCCGACATCGCCGCCAAGGCCGGCGGCCGCTCCGTCAACATCATCGCCCACTCCATGGGCGGCCTCGACGCCCGCTACATGATCTCCCACCTCAAGCCGCGCGACGTCGACGTGCTGAGCCTCGTCACCGTCGCCACCCCCCACCGCGGCAGCGCCTTTGCCGACTACCTGCTCGACGGCCAGGGCCCCATCAGGCTCGCCAACCTGTACGGCCTCATCGAGCGCGCCGGCCTGGGGACCAAGGCCTTTGGGCAGCTGACCAGGGAGTACATGGAGAAGGAGTTCAACCCCGCGACACCCGACAGCGAGCGCGTGCGCTACTTTAGCTACGGCGCCCGCACGAGCACGCCGCCGCTCCTGAGCCCCTTCCGCCAGAGCCACCGCATCCTGGACGAGGTCGAGGGCGCCAACGACGGCCTCGTCAGCGTCGGCAGCAGCCGCTGGGGCGACTACAAGGGCACCCTCGTCGACGTCAGCCATCTCGACCTCATCAACTGGTCCAACCGGCTCAAGTGGACCCTGAGGAAGGTCTGGCTGGGGCAGACGCGGACCTTTAACGCCGTCGCCTTTTACCTGGACATTGCCGACATGCTGGCCAAGGAGGGGCTGTAGGCGTTGCGTGCGACTGTGCAGTCGAGTGTACTATATAGACGAGCCATGGCGATCTGACGCAAGGCTTGTATTGTTTGCAAAGATGAACATGGCAATGTGACGTGTCCGGATTATCAAACACCTGGTAAGAAGTGAGAACACAACAGGTGTGGCGTCCATCTCTCGGAGCCGCCCCAGTTCTCGCGTCTTCGTTGGTGGCCAACCTCAGGGGGGCGGATTTATGGTGAGAGGCAGAGGAACACCATTTACCTTTGTCGGCCCAGTTGTCCAGACAATTGAGAGGTCATCTTTATATAAATTCTTTATTAGCTTTTATTTGGCCACTTCAGTATGACGAATTTCTAAGGTGACGCCGAGGACGGCCTACTTGGATCCATGTCACAGATGCAACGACACCTCTCGGAAGTCATTTTTGTGCCAGCGAAGTGCTGCTGTCCTGTCTCTGCTGTTGACATTGCCACGTATGAGCGCATAGCTTCACAATCTGAGCAGGGTGCCACTTGACGACGAATCGTGTTTCGCTACAAGGTATGTATAGAGAATGAACCTGCCGCCCACCCCCGCAACGCCGTGCACCTTGACAGAACCTCCCGGACCGCGTACCCAGCATTATTTCATTACGTCCCTCCCACACACACACACGCCGCCTCCCACTTTTCTGACGCAAAGTCCATCAGCCGCCCTTTTCCGGAATCTGGCTCGGCGCATTCTCGTTCGTGACGCCGCTGTACGCCGGCCTCTCCTCGGGTCCCGACGCCCCCGCCGCCATGGCCTCGTCGTAGCTGGGCGGCGCCTCGTCAAACGTCGACGCCGCGGGCGTGCCCATCTGCGGCGGGTACAGCGGATCGTGCGGCTGCGGCTGCGGCGGCGCCATAGGGTTCTGCGGCTGCGCGTGGGCGTGCTGTGCGCCCCTTCCCATGGTGTGCGTGATGGGCGCCGACTGGGCCGTCCTGGGCGGCAGTCGTGGAGGCATGCCAGGGCCAGCAGCAGCAGCAGCAGCAGGGGCAGCAGCACCGGGACGACTCGCCTGCTGGGCCAGCGCCTCGAGGAGCTGCGGCGGCGGGGCGATGCCCGAGTAGACCTGAATCTTTGAAAAGTGCAGCGGGAGGAAGATTGTCTGCGCGGCCGGGTTCTCCCTCGACGAGCCCAGGAACGTGCGCGTGGACGGCGGCTTGCCCCAGCAGATGCCCAGCTGTATGTCGAGCTCGTAGTGGCGCTGGAGGTTGCAGGCGACGAAGCTGGGCGCGACCGTGTTGGGCAGCGGCGCGTTGCGCCAAAAGTCGTCCGAGATGACGGACTCGAGGTTCAGGTCGTCCGAGGCCGGGTTGCCGAGGAGCGGCACCGCCAGCCCCGTCTGCGTGACGACGACCCAGCGGCTCGCTTCCGTGTTGAAGAGGTCGTGGCACCGCACGTGGGTCTTACCGACGAGCTCGATCTGGATGGACGTGAGGTAGACCTGCTCGCGCGAAGGGACGAGCTTCTTGGCGATGAGACGCAGGGGGATGGGCTGGTTGCAGGTCAGGGTGGGCGGGTGCGGCAGGCGGGCCGACAGTTCGATGGATGGGGGCACGGCGTCGGCGTCGGCGTCGGCGTTGGCGTTGGCGTCGTCCCTGCTGGAGCCAAAGAGCGAGCTCTTCTTCTTGTGCAAGCCCTGCGGGCGCGGTTTGAAGGTGAAGGGCCGGCGAGCGTAGGCCTCCTGGGACGTCTTGGGAGGCCGCGGCGGCTCGATGGGCATGAACTTGAAGCCGATCTGGTGGCGCCAGTTTTCCTTGAGGAAGCCCGGGCGTTGGATGGTGACCTTGAGGTAGTAGCGGATCTCGGCCTGGCGGGGAAAGCCGGTAAAGGACGGCGGGAGGGTCTTGGTGACGTGCTGCAGAAAGAGCTGCTTGCTTCCGTCCATGACCCGGGCGCCTCCGAGCCCGAAGGGGCCGATGCCGGCGCCGAAGCCGCCCATGCCGCCGATGCCGCCCATCTTGGACATGGCGACGGGGTCGCTGCAGGCGTTGTTGATGGGCAGCTTGAACTTGAAGGCGAACTCGTGCTGGCCGCCCTGCAGCGTGTAGCTCGCGCCGACGGACGAGCTGCCGGCGAGGTCGTCTTCGTAGGTGGGGAAGACCTGGGCTACTCTGTAGAGGATCTTGTGGTTCTCGCTGGCGATGTTGCCCGGGCCGCTCCCGGGAGGGAGCAGCTGGCGGGAGTTGCTGCGGTCGTCATAGTTCTGGGGCAGACCGAGGGCCGTCTTGCACTCCCCCTCGAGCTTCACGATGATGCCGCCAATGTTCTCGGGACGGCTCAGATGCAGCACCACGCGGCCGGCGAGGTCGTCGAGGTTGGTGTAGAACTCTGGCTGGTTGTCGAGGGCTATGCGGATCGACATGGTGCCCGCTCAGTCCACTTTTCGGGACCTGCCACGGATCGATGGCTGTCCCGCTGCGGGCGTGAATGTGCCGGCTGGGAGGTTGTCGTCAAGATGTTGAGCGTCGTCAAAATGTTGGATGTCGTCGCCCGAGTGAAGAGCGACGCACGGTACGAGCGGAAGCTTGACCGTTCAAGTTGGTGTCGCGAGTGCAAGCCGGAAACGTTGTGGTGGGGTGGCTGTTTCCCCCCCCCCTTGGTCCTCGATAGACAGCTTAGCCAAGAAGTTGTGTGAATGAGGAAGAAAAGATGGGATTGAGTCGACACCACGTCGAGCTCGGTTTGAAATGAGGGTCGTCGGAAGGGCAGAAAAGCCAAGACGTGCTGCTGGCTGTGCTTGTGTGCTGTGCTTTGCCTGTCCGTTTGGTAATATCCCGTCCCGCAACGGCCCCAAGTCCGAACGTCAAAGGGCGACCGACGTACAGTGTACGTAGACACGTGGCTTAGCCTCTCTCCAAGCCTCGTTGCTGTAGCTGAGCTGGAGCTGTGCTGGGCGGCTTGGAATAGGACAATCAAGGTGAGCTACCTGCACCTGCCAAGGTGGTTAAAGAAAAGCACGCACAAGACGGCGTTGCCTGTCAATTGTGTGGCGCAAGCTCTTTTGGCCAAGTTAATATCCCGGACGTGCCGAACGCAACAGAGTCATGGAAAAACCCGTACATGTATGCGAATCTTCACCACTTATTCCGACGATGGAAGTTCGAGGTGAAAATGAGTGAGTGAGCGGGCGGGTGAGTGAGCGACCGGTGAGATGAGACAGACGCTCGAGGTAGGAATATGCACAGTGCAATGGGCACCAATCCGGGGCACAATCCATGGGCACAGTCCATGGGCATAACGGCAATCCCAGTGCTGTCCGTGTGTTACGTATGTGTCGTTCCTGGGTTGATGTCATCTGCCGTCCGGTCCAATCACCTCGTCGCGCCCACCACCGCCATCCACCTCGGTCTAATTCCAGTCTCTTCCACGGCCCGGCTCGGCCAAGAAGGCCAGCGTCGTCGAGTCTCTCGCTGCTGCACTTGAGCCGCACATTCGTCGCCATTTGCTTCACATCGTGACTGCACGCGCTGCACTCCCAAGCACCTCATCTTTGCAAGGCGCTATTGTCTAACATGTACATTTGAGCCGACGCGCTGTGCGCGCTCTTCGCCCATCGCGGGCTTGTCCGTCCAACATCTCATTCGTCCATAAATATGTACAGCCTGCCAAACCGAGTCTGGAGTAGGTACCCAGACCACCTAGGTTACGTATCCGCTCAACTGCGCCCAACGCCCCGGTGTCGCGGATGCTGCCATGCCTGTCCGATACCGAATAAAGCAATACCTACATGTTCCCTCGGACCCTTGTCGAGGTCGTCTCCGTAACGCCGTCCCTATGCAGTCGTTGTCATGCCTCGCCCTTTCCGACATTAATCCAGTTCGATAATCTCCACCGCCGCTTTCGCTGCTGATGGAGACGGTCCATGCCGGGCCCTTTTGGCTGGTGGTTGTTTGCTGTCTCTCCCGTCGCTGTCGTCGTCGTCGTCCTCGTCGTCGTCCGCCTCTTCGACCTTGGGCCTCCACGTGCCGTCGGCCCCCACCAGTATCATCTTGGTCCCTAGCTTCCCATCTGCCTCGAGCTTCGCCCGGACCTCTTGCATGAACCCGTCCGCTCGTAGGCTACGGGGTCGCGCGTCTCCGTCGCAGATTGGGCATTTCCACTTGTCCGTCAGCGATGGCTCCGGCCCCATGCCGAACCCGCACCCAACGTTGCGGCAGCTCCCCGCCGGCGTGTGCACCGTGCACACGGGTTTGGCCTCCCTGGTTGCCAGCCAATTCATCAGGTCGAAGCATTCAATGTGCGCGCACGTCGCCCCGCGGACCGGAATCGTGTATATGGTCTTGCTAAATGGATCTGCCAGGTCGATGCCCAGGTCGCTGTCAACCACCGCCACGTCGTCGTCGTCGTCGTCGTCGTCCCGTTCTGCCAGAGGCGCGAGGCGCTTCTGGATCGCTTGCCTCGTCGACTCGGCCTCTATGACGCCAGTATTCAACACCATGTCGACGATGCTCTGATGGCCCAGCGTCTCGACCACCTCCACAGCCAAAAAGTACCGCCTGTTTTGTCTCGTCTGCTCTCTTTCGCTCGGCGTCACCACCACCGTCACCGAGTTGGTTCCGCGGACGACGTGTGGCGTGAGCTCGACAGGCTGATGCTGTCCGTTGTGCTGCTTTCGCCGGATCGCCATCGCCTTCGTGTTGACCGTCACGGCAATGTGGTCCGGCCACTGCGTCGGAGCCACCACCCAAGCCGATTCCGGCACGGTCTGCCGACCCGGCCCGCTGACAGCCACCTCGCAGACGCGGAGACGATAGCGGAGAGAGCCGTTGTAGTATTGCGCGACTGGAATCCGCCCTCCGATCGGCAGGCGGTCGGGGCAGATGTTGGCAAAGTCGTCTTCGTTGATGGCAAAGGCGAACTCGAGCACGCCAAAATCAGCTTCTGCCACGGACGGGCTGACCGCGAAGCCCCTGATCGACTGGTAATGCCTCTCTGGCGGCGGATCGTCCTCCAACGGCAGTTCCAGAGGCACGCGTCGTGGACTGCGCGCTTCGACTTGGTGGAGCGACATCGCCAAGGTCTTGGGATCATACGGGCTGTGGGGATAGGCGTCGATGGGAACCTGTTGCCCGCGAAGCCGAAACAGCCGGCTATGTGTTGCCCGGGCGTGCTGGCCGGTTCCCGGCCCAATAACCGATTGCCGTGGGTCCGGGCGGGCCGCACGGAGTGCTTGCTCCACGCCCACGTGAAGCTGCTGGGCATAGCCCGGATCCTGAACTTGGGGCTGGGGTATCTGATTCGCTTGATAGGGCTGCTGCTGCCGCGAATCTCGGTGCAGCTGGGAGAGCATGGTCGCCAGAGTCTGAGCTGCCCCCGGGTCCTGGTTGACCTGGGGAACCTGATACATGTGATGGCCCTGGATCATCTGAGGAGCCTGGTTCATCAGAGGAGCCTGGTTCATGAGAAGAGCCGGGTTCATGAGAGGAGCGTGATTCATGAGAGGAGCCTGGTTCATCTGAAGGCCCTGGTTCATCTGTGCCATCATGTTCATTGCGGGTGACTGGACCATTCCAAAATCCTGATTCACTCGACGAGGCTGGTTCACTTGCGTCGCCTGCATAGTCGGGTTCATCATAGCCGCCGTATGAGCCGGAGCAGTCACCATGCTCGGCCGGCGAGAAGAGGCCGGCGCTTGAGCTTGATGCTGCTGCATCTGGCGCCGCAGATGTTCCATCTGTTGCGGGCTTGGCTGGAACGACGCCTGGTTTCCTCGGCCGAGCTGGAGTTCATGGTTGCGCGCCATGTACTGCGCGGCCGTGCCGAGGCCCGGCGTGACCTGGCCGGGTATTGCCTGCACAGGGGGCGTGTTCATGGGCGCCGAGAACGCGGCAGGGGTCTGCTGCCCCATTGGCTGCAACATTCTGCCCGCGCCTGGAAGCTGCGAATTGGCTTGCAAAGGAGATCCGGCCGGCGTCAACGGATGGCTGAGCGGGCTCGGCATCGCTGGAGCGTGCGAGGGGTGCGAGTACATCGGATGCTGCAGGCCCCCGTTCGCGGCCGGACGGCCACTGCTAGGCAGTGCAAGGTGTGGTGGTACCTGACCGAGGTTGCCCGTACCGTTAGGGTAGTACTGAGCGGCGGGCGACTGGGGCTGGGTGCCCGGCTCGATGCCCGGGAGGTTCTGGTTCGGAGGCGGTTGTGCGCCTAGTGCACTCGCAGATGGCCTCCCGGCATGGTTGAGCATCACCGCGTCCGACCATCTTCGCAAATGGTGCGATGCTGCCGGAGTCGACGACGCTGGTGGCTGTACAGCGCCCGTTGCTGGCGGATGCGGCGCCTGGGGAGCCTGGCCGGGGTGTTGGGGCGCGGAGGACACGGGTTGTCTGTAGCCAGACACGAGCCGTTTGTAGCGGGCCACCAGGCTTTCCCTCGCCCTGGATTGCTGAGCTTGCGGCATGCTGGGGTAGTCTCTCTTCGAATCGCGCCTGAACAGCCGTGTCATCTCATCGGCAATTGGGCCGTCTTGAATGCCCAACTGCCTTCTCGTCACCGTAAAGATGATTAGTCCGAGGGTGGGCGACCGCAGCCTGAGCTGGAACTGGAGTTCTTCTGCCAGAATCGGATAGCCCCTGCCGGTATGAGGGTGCATGCTAGGGGCTATAATGCTGTACCATTGGTTGCTCAGGCTCTCCAGGAAGACGGCGATATCGACCATGGTCCTGGGGTAGATGGCGTTGGCCCACAACTCGGGGGAGGATGGCTGGGCGGGAAACCCGACGAATCGTTGCAACAGGTCGGGGGGGATTTGGTCGTTACTCCTGATAAAGGTCTGCAGGATCTCAAGCCCAGTTTTCGCAACTTCTTCTCGGACACCAAGAACGCGATATACGGTGCTTTCATGGAGTGTCCATACACAAAGCATCTGATGCAGGGCGATGTAGAAGTAGTCGCCCGCGTCAACTGCCTCTTTGAGCAACGAAAGCCTTGGACCAGAGGTGACGTCGCCGGGCGCGGGCGTGAATGAAGTCGAGATGGAGCGAAGGAGGTCGCTCATGGCCTGAGGATCGAGCACAGGCGAGGGCTGTTGAGACGAGTTTGGTACGCTTGGCGGCTGCTGGTGCTGGTGCTGGTGCTGGCTTCCATCATCGCCACTGGGGTTTGGCATTCCCTGCGTCTGTTGCGCCGTCTGAGAATCATACACAGGTTGCGTAGCCGGCGACTGCTCCTGAGTCTGGGTCGGTGCTGGCTGAGGATTTGGAGGCAGGCCGGCCGGTGACTGCCCCTGAGCCTGGGCTGGAGCTGTTTGTAGGTTTGGAGGTAATCCGGCAGCCGGCACCGGGGGCTTGGGTGACAAGGCCAAGCTAAAGGGGGCAGGGCTGCCGGTGTTGGGCGTCGACGGCTGACTCCTGCCGGGACGCAAAACTGGCAATGATCCCGGATGAGACGCGTCTCGTCGGGCCGGACTCTGCAACGGGGCATTTTGCAGCGCCGGCGAAGGGAACGAGCAGTCGCTGCCGAAGAACGGCGACGTGTCTGAGGCTGAACGCCGTCCGCCAGTCTCTGCCGGAGCAGTCGGGTTGACTTCTCTCTGAGGCGGGTGCTGGGCACCGAGGGCCATCGCGGCGGGTTGACCTTGTACTGATGGCTGTTCCTGTCCAGCTCCCCCGTCGTTCGAAAGGCCGAGGCCTAGCCCGTGACCAGGGCTCGGACTGCGATGCGCGGGATCGTGTGGTTGTGGAAGAGGGTTGTTTGGTGTCGCTGCTGTCGGCGGGCTAGGTTGGTCAGTCGGAGCTGGAGAGGGAAGAGCGGCCGCGGAATCACTGCGAGACGAGCGATGGTCAGCAATAGTCCAGTGGGCCGCCCCGGGCAAGGGCAGTGGGGTGCGAGGGCAACGTACAAGGTCTGCTTCGCGGGTTCGACGGCCGGTGAAATCTTGACTGCCAAAAACGGACATTGCCGAGCAGAAGACGACGAGACATCGGGCTGAATCCCGTGGACCGAATCCGACGAGTTATTTGACGACAGCGGTCTCTGAGGACGAGGGTTTGAGAAGGGAATAGCGCGGGTCGTGTTGCCGTTGGCGGAGGAAGGCTGTGGAGTTTGCGATGTCATCCAGGCCCGCTGTCGACCACCAACCCAGGCGTTTACCGTCTCGTTCGAAGCAGCGACTTGGTGCCCAGTCGAAAAGTTGTGTGAGGCGTCCCGATGCATCCTGACGGGAGGTTTATGGGGTTTGCGGCGACGACGCGACGGTGTCGGGCGAGGATCTTCGACGAGACTGGACGGCATGTTGATTAACGACGGTAAAGGGAAAAAAGGAGATGTTGAATGCGATGCGCACCATCAGGAGAAGATCCTGGCCTGTCACCGGTAGGCGTGAGACCTGCCGGTCCGCGTCTTGGCTCCGATGATGCCGCCAGAAGACGAAGCAGAAGTGGAGGAAGCAGGCTCGGGTTCAGATGCTATTGAAACAAGCAAGGGTAGTCGCAATCGGCGGGCTGTTGGCGAGAACGAACGACTCGGGGTTATGCGTGTCTGTGTGTGCACCTTTTGTCAACGTTTAGTTACCTGTCTGGGCACAGAGCAAGCTTTCTGCTGAGGTGTGGGCGTGTGTAAGCGCAAGGTATGGTAGAGCAAAGGTGTGTGAGGGCATGTATAGATGGCTACGCTATCGATGAGGTGATGCGAGAGCAGCTTGCGACAAAATCGGCGTATGGAGATGGGAGCGCGGGGTCAGCGAGATTCGCCCAGTGTCAGAAGCGATTTCGATGTGGTCGTCGTGAAGGAGAGAGGAGGCGACGAAGAAGTGCCGCGCGGAGGGCGATTGCTTCCTGAAGGGTGGGCGAAAAGGGCGTCGGAGGGCTGCGGTCTGCGGTCTGCGGGTGAAGCGTGGTCGAGCCTTGCGGTGCTTGTGTGAATAAAATGCACATGCGAATGATGGAATTTTGGTTAGCTCAAGAACTGCGACGAGCAGTCGGGCGAGGCGAGGCGAGAAAGTGTCAATAAAGTAGCGGCAGGGTTGGGGTAATTCATCACATTGCTTTGGATGACATGGTAAGGTAAAAAAAAATTGGCGTTCTGTGCCACACTGGCGCTACCTTAATTATTACTTGACGGATAAGGTAGTTAGTGAGTGTTTGCTATATCCCAGGGCGTCTAAAACAGTCGCCATTCAGAGCGGCCGCATACAGTAATTACACTGTAGCGACCTCTGGGCAGAAATCTGCCAGCTGGGGTGGCCGGCGATAACTCTACCACGCGGAGTAAGGTATCCGCACACAGTTCCCAGTACACTAGCTGGCGGTTGCGCGCTAGGAAGCCGATAAGCACCTGCTAGAACCCTTGGTGCCCCAGTACCTAGAGTGAGCCGTCCAATCAAGAGCAGTGCACTGTGAACTGTGCACTGTGTGCTCTTGTGGTTTTTTTTTAAGCTTCACTAGGTCCCTGGTATGCCCTCAACGCCATCAACACCAAAATAAGGTATGAAGAGTAGCATTAGCCTTCGGAAGATTTGGTGTCAGGCAGAGTCAGTCACCAAGGCAAAAACTCTGTGTCCGTACACGAAATATCGAGCGCCTCCCACCCCGCCGCCATTCGCTCGTGAGCGTCGCCCTCCAGAAGATGCGGGTTGCTGCAGCTGTGCATGCTTACAGCCTGCGAGTCGACGGCCAAATCTGACGAAGCCGGACGAAGCGAGAAATACTACGGAGGATTGCCTGTTTACGTGGGTCCTATGGGCAATCAGCCACACCACCAGTATGGATGCCATGCAGGATAGATAGATTGGGAAGAAGAAAAATGGCATACCACCAGCATGTACGCAGTACAAATGAGGTCTGGGAAAAGCCAACTTACTGAGTAGAAGTAATTAGCTCCGTCCTTGCAGCAGTGGCTGGCGACCAGCGGGATTTTGCCCATGTCCCAACAACATTCCCAGCCTGCGAAGTGTGAATGCGATTTTGCTTTCCTGCTCTTCCCTCAACCTCTCTCTCCATCCCTCTGTACCCGACCGACGCTGTGCCCCTCTCAAGACATCTATGCGATGTCGCCGTGACATGTGGACAGGCGCAAACCGAATCGACCGATTGCCGCACTCACCGCCCAAGTCACACACAATTCGTGTCACTCGGGGCTGTTTCCCGCATGTGACGGCTGCTCATCCCTCTTGCACGTACAGCATTGACAGCTCGGCGGAGTCCTGTTGATAAATGCAATTGACATAGACACGTTGGCTCCGATGACCGCCGTCGCCTCTGTGTCCTTTGTTATCGACCCTGGGACTGCACGGTCGTGAATGGCAGACCGCCTGTCAGACGCCTCGAAGCTTCACCTACTCTTTGGTGGTTGTTCTCGTCGATAGCCTCCGATGACCCCCTTCCTCGTTGCACTACCTTTTGGATATGGCCAACAACGTTTGCACCCTCTGACAGACCCGGACCCGACGGGCGGGACCTACCCGCTGCCTGGGCCGACGGAAAATCTTTAGTCCATGTCAGCTGGGTCTCCAGGTCCCGGTCGGGTCGAACCCATCCCTTCACGGCGCCGCAAGGGTGCCCCAGAGCTGTCGCGAACTCAATAATAGTCCTGGTCAGCGTGGCGGACGTGCTCGGTATCCGTAGAGATGCAGCATCCAGGACGACGACGGGCCATTTATCCGTACATGGCTCTGCAGTGGATGGGAGGTCCGAGGGAGTGTGGCCTGGCAACGAGAGCGACAACAGCACGATGGGATTGTTGACGAGGTCAAAGGCCGCAACGACGCGTGGACGGGTTGCTCGGGCACGGCAGATGCAAAAGGCGATGATTAGCAGTCTTTGGGAAGAAATGGGAAACAAGGACACATATCGATGCAGATGGGCGATGCGAATGGGTGATGATGTGGGATAGATCACGCTGGCGTTGGTCTGCCCATCGTTTGTTGTATGATTACCGTGCTCGCAACCATGTGCACCCCATCGGTTCCAAAATTCGGCACTGTCGTGGTGACTCTCTCTCGTCATTCGCCTCGGCTGATTCCACCTCGAGCAGAATTGAGACTTTCAGGGGACCATTGGAAGCGGAAGCCAAAGATGAGATGAGATTGGGCCGTTGGGATGAAGTCGAGCTTAACTGCCAATCTAGCTTCCCGCACACGTTCTGCCGCCTCAAGCTGTCACCTTTTTGTGTTTCGGTCCAAGGTGCTGACAGAGAGGCAATCCTTCATCCTCGTATCGTGCTTCTTCCCCAGGATTTGGCCTTGCGATGTCGAGTCAAAGCACGTCTCCCCCTCCGTGGACGGTTTCGTTGCAACGCCTCGTCTTGAAGCCTCGACTTGTGGGCAGGTCTCTTAACATCACCTCGGACTGGACAGAATCTCCCAGGCGACTGGCGGCACCAGTTCCCTCGAGTCTGAGCTTAATCCGATCCCTCCGTACTCTTTTGGGAACAGACGGTTCACGGACGTTCCCGACCCCGTGTTTTCCATTCTCCTTGGCCTGCTCCGACCTCGTCACCTTTTCCCGACCCCGTCTTCAGTTCCTCTAGCCCTTGGTGCGGGATCGCGTTCGCCTCTGCACTCTACTGCGCTGCGCTGCGCTTCACTGCACTGCACAGCACAGTCTACACTGCATGCCTTTCCTGGCCACCTCGCAGGTAGCGCACCTGTCGTAGCCAGCTTCGTCACACGGACCACCACAGAAGACGACGACGACGACAACGACGAACGACCCTTTCCGCGTTTGGGTCTCGTCCATTCCTCTGGGCTCTGGGATACGGCATCTCCAAGACACTTTCATCAACAAACCTTTGGGTTCCGCGGTCTCCACGTCCCTCCTCCCATCGCCTCGCCCGGGATTTCTCACACGCCGTCGTCTCGTTGGTCCCGTTCCCCTCGGTGCGGTGCCTGACATCAATTCGTGGCATCAGCCCAGCCAACAGTCGACAAGCTGGGTCAGGGAGCAAAAGCCACCTGGCTGCAGGATACGACACTTGCGCAGGACAGGACAACTGACGACTTGGTTTGTGTTCCGGTGTTGTGTGGTCCGTACCTACGTAGTATGCGCCTTCCGATTGCATCTTGGGTGTGCCAATCAAGTGGCTGAAGCGCGCCTGCACTTTGCGGCGTCGACCCTTCTTTATTTTTATTTCTTTTTCTGATTTTGCCAGGTCCACTACCTGTACACGTCTCTGGGAGACCTCTCGCCACATCAACCAATACCACCTGCCAGCATACGTCCATTCAGGCGCCATCAGCTCAGCTCAGCCCAGCCAAGCCAAGTCCAGGGACACCAACAAATACCGTCGTGACTGTCGACTGTCGTGACGGCCTTGTCGTGACAAGAGGAAAAGACGGCCGAGAACAACAACACAGCACGGTATTACCAGGGTCCCGAGGAGGGATTATCCTCCGACGTTGACGAAACAAAACGCAACAACAACAGCAAGGCAACACAAGACAGCAACGGCAACAACAGCTCCATCTGCACACAATCCACCAGCCCCAACGGTGACCCATACGGTTGATCGTGCCGTCCTGTGTACGGTGCCTGCCTGCATCGCCGGAATTGGGATTCGATTGCTCGCTGGCCATCGTCTTTCGTATCGTAGGTCCGGACACACAGCACGCATTCCCTCCCTCGCTTCGCTGCACTACCAGCCGGCCTGGTCGCATCATCTCACCAGACCCTCATCTACTCCTCATTTCCATTCGCCCAGCAGCAGCAATCACTAGGTACAACAAGCACACACCCACCATAAGTACTCCGGTCACTACCCACGCTGCTAATTAGTACACACCACGTACATAGCGGTCCCCTGTATACGTCCCGCCCAGCGTCTCCAGCACGACGCTACGCTACCCAGGTACCTACGCTGCGCAATATTACTGGACCGTTCTTCACCTTGCACACCCCAGCTGCCGACGGGAACAACTGACAACCCCTGGCGGTTGTTTTTTCGCTTCGACAGCAGCACTTTTGGCACCCCCCAGTCCATCCAGTCCATCCAGTCCAGTCCAGTCCGGCCTTCGTCGTCGTCGCACCGCACCGCACCGCACCGCATCGCACCTGCAACCCAGCCTGGAAGTCACCATCCGTCCCAAGTCAACTTTCAGACTAGGCCTGCTTGCTGTTGCTGCTGCTGCTACTGCTGCTGCTGCTGCGCCCAGCCCGAGCCTGAGCCCAGACCAGACGAGACGAGAGAGACCAAACAGAGCCTCCCTGATGCGCAGAGCCTAGCCACCACTTCGTCTCCTTATGTATTATTGATCCTGTCATCAACTCCCTCCCTCTCCAGCAAACGCCACCCGCATCTGTCGCGGCGCCTGCCATCGTCGGCATCATGGCTGCTCCGAGGCCAGAAGTTGGCGATATTTTGCTCGTCATCCGTAAGTTGCACCCCCCTCCTCCACTGTGAAGCCGACTTTCTGTCGTCGCCCCGACCTGAGCCCGTCCTCTGCTGGCGCCGACGTCCCGCGAGGTCGCCTTCGCTCTATGCGGCCTCTTTTTGCTATCCCCGCCTCTATCCGACTTGCCGCTTCGCTCGAGAACGTACCTGTTAATTTTTTTCTTCCGCAGATGACTTCATCGCTCGCAGCTCCGACGAACTGAGCCTGACCAAGGGCGACCGAGTCGAATTGATTGAGCGAGACGATGAATTCGGTGATGGCTGGTTTCTGGGCAAACACCTCGCAAACGGCAATAGCGGCCTCTTTCCCGAGGGCAAGTGTCACCACAATCCCTTGAACGGACCAGCCCCAGCTAACGTAGTCCCGAAACACAGTCTACACCAGGCCTGCCCCAAAACTTGCCCCTACCAGCAACTTTTCCAAGCCGTTGGCTACCCTTCCCGAGGTGACGAACGAAGCGAGACCGACGACAGCCACGCCCCCGATCGAGGCCGAGATTGCCACGCCTACCCCTCCGCCGGCATCCGCGTCCCCGGCCGAACCGCCAGCTCCCGTCACTCTTCCTTTGAACAGCGTCAGACCCGACAGCGCCCCGGTCGATGATGCGCCCCCGCCTCCTGCCGCCGTCCTGCCGTCCGGCTCCCTTGGCCGTTTGAACACGAACCAGGACTACGTCCTGAACGAGACGCTCAACGTCATTGACGAGCACATTACCGACCTCCGTTCGACGCCCAGCCACAGCGTTCTGCGCGCACCCACCGATTCGGGGAGCGAATACAGCGCCCAGCTCGACCACCGCCTCTCCTACATCCATGGCGAGGAAACGGACGAGGAGGAGGAGGACACCCACAGCCGTTCCGACGTCGAGAAGTGGTCTCCCGACCAAGTCGCCGAGTACCTGTTCACGGTGGGTGTCGAAAAGTCGCACTGCGAGGTGTTCCGCGATCAGGAGATCACCGGCGAGGTCCTTCTGGGCATGGACCAGAGCTCCCTGTTCATCAAGGCCTTTGAGCTGGGCTCCGTCGGCAGGCGACTGAAGACGTGGCAGAAGATCAAGTCTCTGCAGGACGAGTGTAACAACGTCGGCGTCGCGACCCGGAGGACCACCCAGACGTACGGCAGCGAGGTGGGATCGGAAGACGCGAGGCGCTCGCGAAGTCGCACAAACACCGTGACCAGCTCCATGCCCCGGATGACGCCCGTCGACGACAGGGCCCTGTCGCTGAGCACCAAACGCCTCTCCTTTTCGCAAACGCCCAAGCTGGACACGGCAAGCCTGGTGTCGCCCGTCTCCCCCATCGTCGACAGCCCGTCCAGGCCGTCGCACATGAAACGGCCGTCGGCTGCCTCGGTCCGGGACCTGCACCACTCCCGCCGACACTCGTCGTCGACCGACTTCCGTTTGACCGGGACGACGGCCAACAACTCCGCCACCACCCCCAAGCTGATGAGCAGCGGCACCTTCCCTCAAGCAGATGCGGCTCACAAGAAGCAGCCTTCGTTTGACAGGAACTGGACTCTGGGAAGCGCCTCGCAAAGACCGCTGTCCTCCACCGGCTTCCAGGACGCGATGCAGCAGTCCGGGCTGCATGCTCCGGAGTCCGCCGTCGACACCGAACGGGGTTACTTTAGCGGCACAGAAGTCGACGGCCGCCGCCGCAACGTGCTTAAGAAGCGCGACAGCACGGCGAGCCACTCGAGGAAGCAGAGCTACGCCGACGAGCAGAGGGTGCGCAGCGCGACGGCGATATCTAGGCACTCGAGGTTCGGCAGCGTCGACTCGACCCGCGACAACGTCTCCTCGCCAGCGGCTCAAAAGTACTACGGCATCCAGAGCGGCCCTCACAGGAGGACGGCGTCGACGAGCACCACGCAGTCTGCGCGCCCCGCACCCCCCGTCAAGGACACGGGCGCTCCCAGCGTCACGAAGCTCGACGGCGGCGCCCGCGAGTCGCCCGCGCCGCAGTCTCCCGCAGCGCGACAGGGCGCACCCGGAGAGTGGCTCTCGGCCGTCGTCAAGCCGTCCGTCAAGGTCACCGGCCTGCGGGCCATTTCCGACTCGGTATCGACCGACCGCAGCAAAATGGCCTCGCCCGTCGATTCCTCTCTCAAGGACTCGCCCCTGCCTTCGCCCGCCCGGACCGGATCGAGCACGCCCTCCGCAGGGCCGAGCTTCGAGCTGGACTCCCCCGATACGGCCAAGAGCCCGAGCACGGCGACGACGATCGCCAGCAAGGGCAGCAAGAAGAAGGGCAAGAAGGAGACGAGCGCCTACCAGCGCGGGCTGCTAAAGATCAGCCCGGCAGAGGCCATCAAGGACGCAGACTACAGCGGCTGGATGCGCAAGAAGAGTTCCAACCTCATGACGACGTGGAAGCCGCGCCTGTTCGTGCTCAAGGGCCGTCGGCTGGCGTACTACTACTCGGAGAACGACGACCAGGAGAAGGGGCTCATCGACATTTCGTTTCACCGCGTCCTCCCCGCCGACAACGAGCGGCTGACGGGTCTGCACGCGACGCTGACGGGCGTGGGTACGGCCGCCGCCCGCGACGCCGACGCCGCCGGTGAGAAGGGGGACGACGCCATGTTCATCTTCAAGCTCGTGCCGCCAAGGGCAGGTCTGTCGCGGGCCGTCAACTTCACCAAGCCGACGGTCCACTACTTCGCTGTGCCCAGCCTCAAGCAAGGGAGATTGTGGATGGCGGCCCTCATGAAGGCCACCATCGACCGAGATGATACCCAGGCGATAACGACGACCTACCAACAAAAGACCATCTCCCTCGCCAAGGCCCGGCAGCAGCGCCACCGCCCGCCTGCGCTCATGAACCTCGAGGAGAACCCAAACGAGGACATCAAGAAGCGGGTGCGGGACGCCATGAAGACCCCCGACGTGCTCGGCATCACGATCGGCGAGGCTGACAGCGGAGTTGCGGGTCTCGAGAAGCCCACCTTCAAGGTCGAGCCGGCCAGCGCGCGCAAGTTGGCCTTTGAAGCGGAAAACGAGGGCGCAGACGGAACGCCACCACAAAGTGCTTGACGATGCACTGTGGCCAACTTCGCAGCACCTAATTTCAGTGTGCCCTTTTTTTCTTTTCCCTTGAATCTCTTGTACCATTGACCTTGCCTTCCTTTTGTTTTCCCCCTCCCTCTCTTCATATTATACCTTTGTCATGTATGAGGGACACGAAATCCGCATCAGGGCGGCGTTCGTATCTGGGATCGCTTGCGAGAAGAAGCAGAGAAATCCAGCCGCGAGCAACGCGTGTGATGGAGCCTGGACATACGAGCGCATAATTATTCTACAAACGCGGGCTATTCCTTTTGTCGTCGACGCTTTCCTGCTCCCTCCGCCTGCGCAACGACGACTGCATGGGTTGGCCGCATGCGCGCGCGGCGCGGGGGCAAGGAGGCTTGGTTTGGGGAGTCTGGACGCGCCCAGGGGCAATGCTGACGAATGGAGTTGGCAATGAGAAGCCTCGTATACCCCAAAGAGGCGGGTGGCCATGATTAGAGGATGTTAATCAACCGATTCCTACCACGCCGTGTGTGTCCATGTGAGAGTGACTTTGTCGGAGCGTAGAGCATTTGATGAAATTCGACGTCGAGGTCGGGAGCGCTCGTCGTAGGAGACATGGCAGAGTGACACGAACGTCAAGATACTTCCAATGGCTCTGTGGCAAGGTGCCCTCGAGACGCTCGGCTGCTCTGGAGTAAATTCTTGACATTGTTCCTGGTGTACAGCTGTCGGGCATCTTGCTCGAATACGGTCTACAACTTTTCTCATGGAACTACCTGATGCCACCACCATGCACGGCTGATACCGACGCGGTGATGGGTACGCTTATTCACTTGATAAATGGCTGCTGTGAGAACAAGTTTGGAAGACGGCGTCTCGTGGAACATGCGCGGACGAGGGTAATACGACAGAGATGATGGATAATGTGGCGGGTTGGAGATGATGCCTCCGACGGACGCTCTACTGCCAGTAGCTGACGTGGCTCTTTGCCCGACTTGCGCGTTGAAGGACGTCTCGCTGACGGCGGAACTTTCGAGGCAGACAGATGTGTGTGTTTTGCGTGTGCCCGGCGAGGTTTGGGTTTTAATGCTTGATGGTTGCTTCGCGGTGAACGTAGGAGATGGCTTAGACTGAAGGTCTAGGGCTTGTATGGGGACATCACATCCAAATACTTCACTTCCCAGATAGTTTAGACGGTGAATTAATGCTTTTTTCGTCGGGTTTCCATGTTCGATTGTGCGGCCTGCAGTGTAGACAAGAGGATGGTAAAAAATTGTGGCATTTAAATTGTCTGTCCAAGTATAACCCCCATAATGTCCCAAACGCCGCCCCTAGATAAACCGCTCGCTATGCATTCCCTCGTGTTTATGAACGCCCCAAAGTCGATCAAAGCACATGCCCCACTCAGGCAAGAGTGGGTGCAACAAGCGTCTTCTCGATGCTGGGCGTGACCATGCTGAACATGTCGGGCCAGAGAAACATCTTCTCCTCCTGGGGCGTCATGGCCACGATGCGCGGGACGGCCGTCTTGCTCGACATGCGCCTCCACATGTTGGCGCGCGGGTTGAAGGCGGCGGGCATGCCCTTGCCGCCCGTCTTCTTCTCGTCCTCCTCCTTGAGCCTCTTGATCTCCCGCTGGATGTCGGCAAACGTGTCAAAGGGAATGTAGTCAATCTTGTTCTCGACGCAGTACTCCTCGAGCCGCAGACCCCTGCGCGCAAAGAGCACGTCGGCCTGGCGGGCGGCGGGCAGATCCGACACGCCGTCGCCGATGAAGACGATGAGCGGGATGCTGCCGTCCTCGCACGCCATCTCGGCCTGCTCGCGGGCCTCGCCCATGGAGAGGGCCTTGTCGTGGCCGAGCTCGTTGTCGTGCAGCCAGACGGGCTTCCACGCGGAGCCGTCCTCGGTGATTTCGGCCTCGTTGGCGACGATGTCAATGTGCGCCGAGTTCTCCTCGCCCAGGAAGGTGTCGAGCACCCTCCTCAAGATGGGCTTCAGGCCGGCGGAGATGACGTTGAAGGGAATGGAGTTGTCGATGCAGAACTTGTGGAACTCTTGGAAGTCGGGGTCGATCTCGAGCGTCTTCTCCATGACCTCGAAGCCGTCGTCAAAGGGGACGTTGAGCGATCCCCACATCTCCTCGGACACCTCGCGGAACGACCGCTCGCCGGTCTTGATCTGCTCATCGAGGACCTCGCGCTGCTGGGAGCCGCAGCCGTGGTTGTCGAAGAGGATGTGGCCAGTGTCCTGCATGAAGATGGTTCCGTCAAAGTCTGGAGCATCAGTTAGCGCGGTGGCAAAGCTGGTGGGGGGTCTGGCGATCGCTCGTACCTGAGAAGCAGATGATCTTCCGCTTCTTGTTCTCGGACAGCGGGGGCAGGCCGCCCAGAGCGGAGATTTTGGATTCGGAGGGAGTGATGGCGATAGGCATTTTGGCGAAGTGTGTGTGAGTGTGTGTCTCGGGTCGTAAAGGTGGTAGGATCGCAATGGTACGAAGCCTTGCTCGAGTCTTTATATAGTGGACTACGTGTGGGAGCTTGTGTGGATTTCAGTTAGAGTTGTCACGAGCGAGTTTCAACGGAACTGTGACGGGCTTTATAGTCAGTGCCACGACGACCAAAGTCTAGACAAAGACGCGAGCGGCAGCGGCCAGGAGAGCACGGCCATCTTTCACGATGACGAGCTCAAAGCAGATGGCAGCGCCGAAGGACCGGTAGAGACGGAGGCACGTCACGGCGCGCCATGCTGCATGAGGAAACGGCCGTGGGAGCAGCCAAGGTCAAGCCTCACAGGACGACTCCGCTCACGAAAAAAGCCGCTTCCGGGGTGTGGAAAGGCCGACTCTGTGGACACTGTCGGACGGCGGTCAACGGGCGCATCGCAGATGGGCATGGCGTTGCCGCTGCACCACGATGATGGCGTCTCGCAGGGCCCGGAGCGTCTTTTTCGTTTCCGAGCCATGCCCAATTGGGCCCTCTAGCGCGACGAGCAGCGGCCAGGGTGACGGGTCGACTCTGTGGTGTCGTCGGCCATGGATGGAGGAGGGGCTGGACTGGCATCCCACCATCGAGCTGCCGTCTGCTTTGACAAATCGGCCGTGTCGGGAGCTGACCAGGACCGCCACTCGGACGAGAGCCCATGCCGCCACCACATCGCAATGCCAATCTCGCAGAGCCTCTGGTGATCGACAGGAGCCTGCTCCAACGAGGCACGCAAACGAGATCGGACCTGTTCTCGACCGCCATCTCTTCCCAAGTGTCCACACTCGACAACCGACACAGACAAAGGTCAAAAGACGTTGGGACGCCCGATTGGTTGCTGCCAGGGCCGATACTTCGGACAGCTGCGCGCCTTCGTCCATCGGCAGGCAGCGACACGAGCACGTCCATCCGATAATCTAGAAACGCATTGGTTGGAGTCAAGAGAACATTCCAGCCCGAGACGAACGGCCAAGCCAGCCGCACCCGAGCTGCACACGTCCATGCTGGATGCCAGACGTGGGGCTGACGACACAATGCCGTCGAGGGCGTCTTTTCTCTTCCAGCCACCCACTGGAGACACCGTCAGCGAAACCACAACGGGCGAAGAAATGAATACGGGCAGGGAAACAGCGTCGAAAAGTAGTCTAGCGAAGCAGCTTGCCGTGCAGAGAGCGCGTCGGCTGTGCGCGGCCGGCGTCCATGATGCGAATACCTTGCCTACGTCTGTGGTCCTCGAAAGCATGTGGCATTTGGTTGGCCCATGCGGAATCGTCGATATTCAAGCCATGATGTCATTCCACTCGCTGTGGGTCAGGCCCTTGAACCCCATCCAACCCACTCTCGACTTGTGCAGACGAAATGCGGACAAGCTCCATTCCCTGAGTCATCCTTTGCTGCCAGCCAGCTTGTCCAGCCAGAGTCCGTGGAGTCATGCATATGCGAGGCGAAAGGGGCTTGAGGGCCAGATCGAAACAAACGAGGTCGGGGAACCTCTGGAGGAGGGGCAGATGCAGTCGAAGAGCCTCTCGACCTGAGTCTGTCGAATCCCATCCCATCTGCAGTGCGACCATGCGTGCCCAGGTCCATCGTCTTCGCCATGGCCGCAGCCTGCGACTGAAAACGCGTTCGTCGACATTCCCATGTCATCGTAGCGGTGAGACACTGTTTGTGAGCCGCCCAGCTCGTCAAGCGCACCTTGACGCAGAAGGCATCGTGAAGTTCCTCGAGGCTGCCCCTCTTGCGTCGAACCCCCGTCGCTGGCATCTCTTATCTGCGAATCAGGGGTCCCGATCCTCAGGCTAACCGCAAGTCATGACGGCGCCGATGCCCTCAATCGCGGGATGGCATTCGCAACTCTTTGCGCGATTAATCGAGGAAGTGCTCTCACATCATCACACAGCGACTCTGCTGCAGGCCGCCGCATCTCGTCGCGATATCCTTGTCCTGATCGTTGGTGCAAGACCCTGAGCCCTTGCATCGTAGACCACTGGTCTACTCACAAGGCCACGAAAAATTCTGTGAAGTGCTGGCATTGTGAGAGGTGGCGAGTTTCCTTTCGCCTTTGTCGTTTCGCGCAGGCTCAGGCCCACCGGAATTTTTCCCTCCGAGAATCAACCCTGGCCGCCACTCGTGCTGGTCTGAACCCGGGCTCCTCTAGCAGCCGGTCGATGCTAGTGACGGGAGTATAAGGCCATCATGTCAATCTTCCGCCCTTTAAGCCACCAAAGGGGCCGTCACCGGCAGCAGACTTCATCTGTCTTGACAAATCAAACACCATGACAGGCGCCTCCGCCCCAGGTCCCAAGTCTCGACCGACCATGCATGGCCAGGCGAGGCCACGAAACAATGGGCCCTTCGAGCCCTGTTGATCACTGGCGGTCTCGAACATGCGATTCCATGCCAAAGAGCGAAAAGTGCAAGCGACATGGGTATCTTCAAGCGGAAAGTAGTAATTCGGGTGGTCTCGTCGCGCTTTTCCGAGCCCTTGTGTGTCCATTTCGTTTCCTCTAACCGTACGCCTAAACATTATGCCTCATCAGCAGAGCAGTACCAGACCACAGCCCACGCCCACGCCTACGCCGACACCTTGGCGCTGTACTTGGTCGCCGCCTTGTCGAACAGCGCGCTCTTCTCCTCCAGGTCCACGAGGAACTGGTGCTGGGGGTCAGCCGCCTTGAGCTTCCTGCAACCCACATGTCAGTAGAGAATCGTCGAGGCGGGGCAGCGCCGGAACCTACTCCGCGACTTCCTTGGGGTCCTTGCCCGTGATCACCGTCAACACCAGCAGGTTAGCAAGGGCCTCGGCGTAGTTGCCGTTCTTCTGGACGGCCTGGTCGAGGGCGGCTTGGGCCTCCTCTGTGCGTCCGAGGTGCAGCTCAGCAACGGCCTGAGACACGAGAGTCGCAATCGACGAAGTCGCTGGCGCCTGCGCGAGCTCCTCGAACACGTAGAAAGCCTGCTGGTACTTGTCTCCGCCCTGCTCTCCCTTTTAGTATCGATGCCGTTTGTCAACGGACGTGTGTGCTATCGTACCTGGCGCAGACCGACCCACGACTCGGCAATGTTCACCAGCAAGCTATCCTGGGCCCAACGCCTGGCGGCCGTGACCTCCTTCAGGGCGAGGTCGTTGCGGTTCTGCTGGAGGTGAATCTGGACGATCAGAGCGACGGCGTCGACTGCAGCAGGGTCCCGTCAGCAAGTGTACTTCTGTCAGGTCGTCCGGTCTCGTGGGTACGTACGGCTGCCCTGGTGCTGCGACAGGAGCGCGAGCGCCTCCTCGGACTTTCCAGCGGCCTGCAAGACAGTGCCGCCGACGATCTGGACCGTGGCATTCTCTCCCTCGGAGGCGGCCAGCTTCTCGATGGTCTTGACGGCGGATTCCGTCTTTCCGAGCGCGCTCTCGGCCAGAGCACCAATGGCGACCAGTTCGGGCTCCTTCTCCCCCTGCACATCGGCGAGGACATCGTCGGCTTGGCCCAGGGCGACGCGGGCTCGCAGGACTAGGACTCGGGCGGGAAGGGCATTCTCGGGAGACAGGGTCGATGTGTCGTAGTCGATGACCTCCTGGTACTGGCCCTGGTGGAAGTGGTTGTGGATGTTGATCAATTCGCCCTCGGCAGAGTAGGGATCCATGTTGGCGGTGTCGGTGCAGTACGTGTGTGTTGATGTCGGATGCGAAGAGCCCAAGTGACAGCCGGCTGCGATGTGTTCCCCTTGACCGCTGGTGGGGGCCTTGAAGCAACGTGGAACCCAGAGAAGGCGTCTGAAGCACCGACAGGCCCGGTACCTGGGTACATTGCACCTCGCCGCGTAGGTAAGCTCCATGTGGGTCCGTCTGGTCCGTCTGGTCCGTCTGGTCCGTGCGCTCCGGCCAACATCACGAGAACTTCAACACCAACGGCCGCTCTTACTCGGAGAATGTCGACAGTACGGGGACAATCATTTTTTGAGGACAATTGAACAAAATATGCAGGCTCAATTCTCTGTTGTCTTTCAATCTGCTACATGCAGGATCGTATTCTAGACTAACTTTCCTATTTAGTAGCTCTTAACCAGGATCGCACCTTCCCTCTGAGGGCAACGCAGAATGGCGAATTTTTCAGTATACCAAACCTCCTCAAGCTGGTGCTACTGGAGAGCCAAATTTTTACCAGGCTTCTAGGTACCGGAGAGTGGCTAGGGTATGAAGACTGCCACCTTAACTAGAATCTATAGCCAAGAGCTATAGTGAATTGACATCAAGTAGTAGAATCCCTTTGGTCTAGCTTGGTAAGGCTCTGGAGTAGAGGAGTGTTCTGTTTCTGAGGAAATGTCCTCATCTGTAAAGCAAGCCAGTGGGCTACCTGGATCTGCTTCAGTCCACCATCTTGTTGTGCCCGCACTTTCAACTATTGCTCCAACAAGACCAGCTCTTCTTGGTGCTTCTTCAACCCTTCTTCACCCCCATGCTCTGATTTCCTCCTCCAGTCTTTGGATGAGCTTTCAGTCAAGGATTTATCATTTTTTTGTTTCAAGAGCATCGTGAGCCTCTTTATTGTATACAGCACTTCTACCTGTGCACCAACGACGCCAAAACCATACCCCTCACCCCTACCCAGCAACGAGAACATCGACAGCTTCATCTGGAATTACAGCCAGTGCTACTCGCCATGGACCTCCCAGAGAACCAGGGCCCTGAGGGCTCCAGAAGCATCCTGAACAGGAAGCGGCCCATTGCCAGGTTCCCTGACAGCCTTGGCCACGAGTCTGCTCCATCCGTCCTCAACAACATTACCAACTCTGGCCGTTTGGTTCCTGGCTTCCCCTATACACCCTCGACTGCTACGCAACGCGATCGCAAGGTGTCCGCTTCTTCGGTCAAAGCCATGGTCGCCAAATTCGAGGGCGAAGACCCCGCGAGCCCTGCCCCTGCCGGCTTTGCCCCGGATCTCAAGCTGATGGGAGAGCACGATCTCGAGCTTCTCAAGATGCAGGAATTCTACAAGACCCAGCCCCTCGCGCGCTGCCTCGACGACTACGAGCCTCCCATGCGCAAGGCCGGAAAGACCAAGGTCCTTCCCGTCGAGCAGGACGACGGCAAGTCCATGCTGGAAGCTGCCCAGCTCGAGCTCCACAACAAGCTCGCGGCTTCGTACGCGGCCTACGAGAAGCGTCACCCTTCCGCCAAAGCGGAGCGTCTGGAGAAGGAGACTGCCGAGGGAGGCGTTGAGCAGATGGCCAACAGGTCGTCGCGCAGAGCCGAGAAGAAGGCGAAGAAGCAGGAGCAGAAGAAGGCGCAGAAGACGCCCCAGCGCGAGGACATCTTCACCGTCACCCGCCCGCTTCCGGCTCCCTCGACCGCCCAGAAGCCGGAGAAGACGCTGCGTGAGAAGTATCCCGACACCTTTGCCAATATTGACTACTGGAGATCGCTTCCTGACCCCGATGCGTCTGAGGTCCCTTCTGCCACGTCGCAGTCCAACGCTTCCTTTCGCTCCCATTATGGGACTGCTTCTGCGAGCGTGGTGTCTGCTGCCGTTTACTACAACTCCAAGGCTTCCGTTCAGGGCCAAAACCCCATCGACCAAGATGAGTCTGTCGTTTCTGAGAGCACCGACGACGATGATGACGACTCTTCATCTGCTTACGGCGACTCTGCCGCTGAGCCCACCTTTTCGGCTTCTCGTACTGCTACGCAGGACACTGCTCAACCTGCTTCGTTCGTCCAAAAAAGCGAGAAGCCAACTTCTTTCATCCAGAGAGACCCCAAAGAGGTCACCGCGTTCTAGGGCAACGTCCGGGCCGCTTTGCACGTCTCGGATGACGAACTGTCCGAGGATGAGCCCGTGAAGGCCGCCGAGCACCAGGCAAAGAGTGAGGAAAAGGCCGCGTACGACCGCAGCTGCCAAGAGCGTGTGAATGCGGCCCACGCAGCTGGTCGTCTCTACAGCGTCCAAGACTCCAAGCCTACCCGCAGTCTCTTTGCGACCAACGTCAAGAAGAGCGACATCGCGCCCAACTTGGGTGCTCCGGCCCCCTTGTTCGACGAGGGAGCGTACGCCTTTCGCTCCATCGAGTGCCACACCGCCCGGCCGGCCCCTCTTCGGCTTCCGGACCGCTCCAAGCCATCTGCCGCCAGCGCCCAGGCCGACAAGGAGCCTTTGACCGACCGCAGACCTGCTACGGTCGACTCTGGCCTGCCCCGAGGCGTTGCTGCTGCCACTGCCGCCGCGGCCGCTACGGAGTCTTCCGCCGTCAACTTCAGCTGGCCCAAGCAGCAGACCCAAAAGGTTGCCAGCAAGAAGACCAACACCTTCCCGGCTTATGCCAGAAATCAAGGAAGCAAGTTCGACTTTGACTCCGATGACAGCGATACCGAGCAGGACCGCAAGAGCGACGATGATGGCGGTGGCACCTCTGGCAACAAGAGCGCCAGCAACACCGCTCGCCGCAGCTTCAAGGGCGAAGACTACCGGGCCTTGATCCAGGAGGACTATGACCGCTTCGCCAAGGACTCTCCCGAGAAGAAGAAGAAGACCAACAACAGAAAGCAGTCGTCCGCTTCCATCCCGACCACGCCAAAGAACAACACGTCCAACATTGTGCAGCAGACGGTTGTCTTTGACGGCCAGTACCCGCCGCCGCCGCCCCTGTTCGGCAGCCGCCACGACGGCCGCGTCGTCATGCCCCCGACCCCGGTCTACGACCAGCGTCCCATCTCGACGGAGCAGAAGATGGCAGCTCTCGACGACTTCTTCTCCGAGGACAACGACAACCTCTACAAGCCGTCCACCGCCGGTGCCGCCGCCCAGCAGCAGCAGCACCCCTGGGACGACCCCCACTACCACGAGGAGGCCCTCGCCCACGGCTACGCCTTCCAGCAGACCAACCACCACCCCCTCGGCGACTCCATGGACCCCGTCCCTCTCACCCGCGCCCAGCGCCGCCAGGTTCTCGCCCAGTACGGCGTGGCCGAGGCCGAGTATCCCGCCCGCCCCGCCGACTACGTCGCACCTCCCGGCCCCGACAGCGGAGACGTCGTCCCGCCGTGCCCTACCCGCCGTGCCCCCGGCGTCCCCACCCAGGGAACCGGCGATGGCGGTTACAGAAACGTGGAGAGCCTGCGCCGTGCTCCTCGCCGCTTCCAGCTGTCTTCTGCTTCCGCTACTGCTACTGCTGCTGCTGCTGCTGCTGCTGCTGCTGCTGCTGCTGCTGCTGCTGCTGCTGCTGCTGCTGCTGCTGCTGCGACTCCTGGCTCGCGTCGCTTCCAGCGGGCCTTTACAGCTCCTCCCGGCAGTCCTGCGCCCGGCTACGATGCTGACTGGTTCTGAGTGTCTCTCTTTGGCTGATGTGGAAAAAAAAAACCTATGGCATTTTGTTGCTCGTCGGGCTGTGTTTTGGCAGCTTGAGTGAAACGGATTGTATTGGCTTCGTTCGCGTCTGAATAAGGGCCATGTTGGTTGCCACATGGCAAAGAAATCTTGAGCTCTGTCACTTGGAAGGCTGGGGGGGAAGAAAGGATAGGAATGCTTGTACTTGGTCATTTTCTTGAGCTCTTACTGTCATTGCATCCTAAGCTAGGTAGCAGAAGCCCCCGTTGTCGTCTGTACCCGTCGTGGTCGTGATCTCTGCTGCTGTTTGTGTTCGTGATTCGGTCTTTCGTCGCCTCGCACTTTGTCTCTTCTGCATAACCCATGTTGGCTTCTTGTGTACGCCCCATGATATCAGCGTAAAATGCATCACTCAGCGCGGAGCCCAACTCGTCGAACGCAGTAGTCCAGACCTGTATCCACAGCCGTCTGCATCAGACGGGGACTGCACACCGGCGCCATCCTCCTGAAATTTACTACTCTTGCCTGGCACGTCGACCCTGCCCTGCGACACGCACCTTCGCGGAGCTGCGCGTATTGGGGCGCCATCACGTTCCGCTTACGGGATAACGTCCGCCTACCGATACGGGAAGATGAGCCGGCTGGTCTCCGGGCCAAGCGACGACCGTCCTCCATGGCTGATCTCGAAAGGAGATGTACCGCGGTGACCTGCGCTTCAGGCGTTGCTGGTGGAAAGGGGATAGAACGTGGCCATTGCCCGCCGATCTCGACGGGTACGTCATCCGAACGTCTAGAGCTTTCTATCGGCCGACGAAAGAAGAGAGACAAGACGGGCATGACCGCAGGAGACGGATCGCCGCCGCAACTCTCGTAAATCCCTGTTCGTCCGTTCCCCTCGATGAACCTCCTTTGTAAAGACTGCAGTATATGTCGGCCGCTTTCGGCAGGTCGCACGCCCAATCCACCGAGCAATTCATCCCTACGCAGTCCAAGTCGACATGTCGAAACAGCCCTATGCCGCTTTGGAGGGTTCAGGGGGAAAAGGTCCAGGGTGCTGGCAAATGCAGCAGCGTAGCCGCCTGGAGGATGGATGGATCACGGCGGTTAAGGCTCTTGCGGATTGCTCCGGTCCAAGATCCAGGTCCTACGAGGGAGTTGCCCGATTCAGCCGCCTTGCGCATCAACAGACCCTTGGCCGAATCCATGTTACCTGCCATCGACCATCAAACGTGGCAAGGCGGCAGGCGCACACGCCGAAGGGGGAAACATTCATCACCAATCCTGGAGACTCGCCAAGGAGGTTTATATCTACAGGCGACGGGTAGCGCATCTGAAGTATATTGGATCGTGGGGTTGACGTCGGCCGAAAAGGCACGCGTAAAACATCGCCAAGGCGCCTTCACGATGGCGCCTCCGTGTGCAGGGGTGTTTCATACGGGGCACATCGTCGACTCCCAACGACATGGGGTGGGAAACGATGACTAGACGCTATAAAAAGATCACGAACAAACCTCCAGAAGCACCGCCTCTTATGATGATGATGCTCTGAATATCCAACCAACCTTCACTTCGCACCGTCTGGGACGCTCGCTTCAACCTTTTCTTTTCCAGGAAACCTCCTGCAACACCTTCGTTTCTCCCAAACCCAAGTCCTTCGTTTCAGCAAAACAGCCACCAAGATGCACCCGTCATCCGACAGAGGCCGTCTGCTGCTGGCGGCCTCTTGGCTGGCCGGCCTGGCGAGCGCCTTCACCAACACAAAGGTCGACTTCTTCATGCGCAAGAACATCGACCCCATCGTCATCCCGGGCCAGTACAAGAGCCACATGCACAGCTTCTTCGGCAGCGACGCCGTCAACGCCAACCTCAGCACCACCGCCGACCTGCAGCAGGGCTGCTCCACGGCGCAGAACCCCAACGACTTTTCCGTCTACTGTAAGCGTCGCCCGCCCCCATATCGTCCTCCCCAGCGTATTGACATGCGGCCAAAAGGGATCCCCACGCTCTACCACGTCGAGGGCGACAAGCGCACGCCCGTCGAGCCCGTCAGCTTCGTGGCCTACTACAATTTCGACAAGGACAAGCCCGAGGTCGCCATCCCGCCCGACTTCAACGTCGTCGCCGGCAACGCCGACGCAAAGACCGCCGCCGACCTCGTCGAGGGCTCCGACGTGACCTGGCTCTGCCAGAAGCAGGACTTTGACGCCGGCGGCAAGGCCCACAGCCAGTTCCCGCAGAGCACCTGCTCCACCTCGCTGCAGGCCGTGCTCTGGTTCCCCGACTGCGTCGACGCGACGACGCTCAAGAGCGCCTACTCGGACAGGGGCGGCGCCTGCGCGGCCGGCATGAAGCGCATGCCGCAGCTACGCTTCAGCATCCGCTACGACACCAAGAAGGCCGTCCCGGGGGGCTGGGAGGGCGAGCCCCCGCTGGAGCTGGCCTGCGGCGCCAGCCACTGCCTCCACGGGGACTTCATCAACGGCTGGGTCGGCGAGGCGGCCGAGAAGATGGTCTCGGCCCTGACGAGCAAGAGGGACTGGCAGGCCGTCGACGGGCCCAAGGGGAAGAGCAAGGCCGGTTCCGCCTGCAAGGGCGACGCCAAGGACGCGGACCCGGACAACGGCACAAGCGACTACGCCGAGAGCCTCAAGATGATGGCCAAGAGGAGGAGGAGCGTGAAGAACAGGATCGCCTAGGGATGAGGGACGCGAGGGTAGGACCAAGTCGGGGTTGGTGACGTTTCGATATTGGTGGGCACTTGCCGTATGTTGGCATTTGACGTGTGTAGTAGATAACACTTAATCTATCGGATGTTGTGTTGGAACCGTATCTCAATGTATCGATGGCCACGAGCAGCACAATGTCCAGCTCTGTTTGGTGTGCAAGATCACCGCCCAGTCCTGCGGCAAGAGTTGGACGATGAGGTATCCGGCCCTAGTGTGCTTTCAATGACTATACACGCCGCTGGACACTATCCAATGATGAGCATGCGGCCAGGTTCGCATTGATGCCAGCTGAATACAGCACTTCTGCTCAACTTGTCATCTGGTCAATTTTAAGCCACAGGAGCTCACCTGCGTCTCAATGACCGGGTCTTGTAAACCTGGCCGGACTTCTCCTACCGCTCGTAAGCTGCGGGCGCATACTTTCACCCAATAGCCCGTGATACTCGATCCGTGGAAGATGCCAAAGCCGAATCGTCTACCCTCGATTTAAAGCAGTAGTCTTCCGCAGCGACAGAAGCGGTCAAGTAGACATCTGGCCAGACAGCCCACCGTGATGGCAATGACGACAATGCGACCTCTGTGTTCCGTTGCGATGACAAGCACAAGCCGTTTGTGGTCGAAACGATGACTCCTCATTCGCCCGAGAACGCATGGAGCGACGGGAAGACAAGATGACGATCATCACCCCGAAGCGCCGGCCTCGGGATCCATCATCTCATGACTTGTTTTGGACAGAACATTTGGCAAAGGCGAAGGTGACTCCCAGGGCTGGTTTGGAATAGATATTTGAGCAGAGGCGACACATGTGACTCCCGGGGCAGAAGTGTAGCC
This sequence comes from Colletotrichum spinosum, assembly GCA_004366825.1. Lineage (NCBI taxonomy): Eukaryota > Fungi > Ascomycota > Sordariomycetes > Glomerellales > Glomerellaceae > Colletotrichum > Colletotrichum spinosum. The sequence continues at coordinate 152,420 of QAPG01000044.1, read as the reverse complement.
GGAAGCACAATGCTGTAGAACCTACACCTCTGCCAGAAACCGCGTCCATGCTGAGTTGCTCTTGCAACAGGACGGCGCATGCCCTCGCGAGGGGCATACAGATGGCAGTCAACCTGCGGCAGCCCTGGCCTCATGCACGCTTTTGCCATCATGGAAACGCCGTGAGGACTGGTTGCTTGAACGTGGACGAGCACAGGACAATCCACGAGATCGAGCTACAACCAAGCCGCATCTAGTTGCACTCGCAACCCAGAGCACCGCGGCGGCCAGCAGACTTGGCATCATCAACGGGAGCAAATGTCTGAGACGGCTGGGATGAGCCGCCGAGATCCCTCGTGCGATCCCACGACGCTTCCCTGCCTTTCATCCGTTGTCGCAGCCCCATTAGTCGTGCGCCGTCCGATCGATGCTCCAGCCCAGAAAAAGCTGGAGGGTCTTTTGAGGAACCGCAACGTACCGCAACGTCATGGCTCCTGACAGCCGCCGCCGATGCGACCACGGCCCAGCAACGAGGTCCGCCATCACTCGCAGCTAACAAGCCATTCGGACTCTCCAGAGTTTTTGCAAAAAACCCGCTCAGGGTAGCCCGCCAGGCTAGGCCGGCGCAACCGTCAGTGTTGACGGGCAGGAGACGTTGTGGATGCTTTCGGCCAGATGGGACGAACGGCTCGGGGCACGGTTCCAGGACCAGGACCACACGACGCTACGCAGGCCAAAAAGACGACGTGGTGGGGGCGCGTTCGGGGCGTTCGGGAGCATCCAAGCTAGCCTCTCCGCGGCGGGTAGCCGGCCGAAGCTTGGAAGCTTGGCCTTGCGCGTAACCTGAGAAGCCGTGTGTGCCGTGGCGCCGTCTGGTGGTTTGGGTGCCTAGCTGGTGGTGGTGGTGGTGAGGTCCTGCGTCATCGGGTTTCCATGTACGAAGTAGCACAGGGCAAAGCCAGCCATCGAAAGGGGGTCAGCCCCATTGCCCGTTGCTGCTGGGGCGAGCGTGTCGCGTTGTACGGCATGGCTGACGGTCTTGGCTCTTGGGAATGGAGACTGGGTCTTCATCTGCCGGTTGATTTCGTTGTCGGAGGCCTCGTGGAATGCTTGGCTTGGAGTGCCTGGGGGCCTGTAAATTGTCTAATAATTCGGGGGTTTGTGTGGAGGCCGTGGGAGGTCAAGTGGTGGGTATTCTGCGTGAAGAGTGACATTCCAGACCAAGGCACAAGTCGATTGACGTCTGATTCCTGGCGTAGGTTGGAGACGTAGCATTAATAGTTGCGCGTGTGTTTGTGATTCATGGAGGTCTCGTTTCGACGGGCTGCCTACCGGTGGTAACGTCAGCTGGACGGATTGTGCGCGCTGGCCGGGCGGACGGGTCAGAATACCAGTGAGAGACCAACCTGAGGAGGTGGATTTGGTGATTTCGGCTGGCTGGACTGGTTGACACGGCCGCCCGTGAGATGAGGCGGGTATCCGGAAACCTGTGACAGCTCGAGGGGTGTGGTCGCGCCGGGTAATGAAGCTCTTTATTTTAAGCAGGTCTGGTGGGCGAAGCTTGAATCAACGGGGTGTTACCAGGCGCGGTCCGCGGCCCCAGCAGCATGGTCAGCAATTTTAGAATGCTCCCACTACAGAGCGAACGTAGGTATCTATCTGTACGGATACCTTGAGATTTGGCCAAGAGGGCCTCCATCGAAGGCTCGCTTGTCTAGCCATTGTGAATAATGCTGTACAATGTACGAATAGCTTCGCATTAATTCCATAGCAGCACAGTGCAGCACCGTAGATAAGGTAGTGGCTCCTGCGTAGGTAGGTACTCCGTTACCCAGGGCATTTAGCCACGAGCCTTACGTAAGGAAGAGCAAGCCACTGCAAGCCACTGTACGACGCTGTCTACGTGCATGCACACCTGAGCTCGGCCATCGCCTTGCTGCTGGAGACAATACAGTGGCGCGTCTCTAGACGTTGATCCTGCTGTCGTCGCAATTCTAGAAAGACGATCTGGCTGCCAGCCTTTTCCCAATGCCGAGCCTCTGGAAGGCCTGGCGAGGCTTCAGGAAACCGAACTGCGGTATTGCAGCGTGACGGTGAGGTTCAAAAGCAAATGCTCAGAATGCAACCCCGCGATGGAATCTCCTCCGGGCAAGTGAAGCGCAAAAGGTGGGTTGATGACGAGGCACAGCCGTGCCGAGATGAGGAGCGGTTGGCAGCGCCGTCGCCGTCACCGCCGACACACGCCGCCGCTGGAACTTGTCCAAGTGGACGCAGGCCCGATGGTTGGCCCTTTCGAGCTGGCTGGACGCGGGAGGCGAGGCCAAGTTGACGTGTGGTTCAGATGGCACGAGCCGCGTCTCTCGGCCCCCGCTGGCAAATATCGGGATGGAGATCTCCCAAGACTCTTGGACACAGGCTTGGAAGCATCCGCGAATGCTTGGCCTTGACGGATGGAGAAGGGGGGATGGGAACATTCGCGAGGAGACACCACATTCGCATCAAGTCGCATGGGCATCGCGGTCCTAGGGCGGGGGAAGAGACGGAGGCAAATGGCGCCTCCCCCTGTTCAGTAGTACGGATAGGGCAGAGGCGGATGCACGGCAAGCCTGGAAGGATGGGGGGGAATCGTCCGTGGGAACACAGAGTACCTACCTAGGCTGCGGGATGTTGTGCGGCGATGAGGCTGCAGGTGTGGTGTACGCGGCGATTGCGGTTGCAGTTGCAGCCGACGACTGGCATCTTCGCCAGGGCGCTGGGACTGGGACGACGAACTGGGATTGGGATTGGTGGCGCAGACAGGGACACTGCAACTGGATTCGTGGAGACGGAGAGGAGGGGAAGAAGAGGGGTGCCCATGCCTGTGCTGTTCGTCGTTGGCGATGTGAGGCACCGGAAAAAGGGCCGACAAGACATATCGAGGGGTCGCGATGGTGTTTCCTGGTGGACGAATTACGGGATATGCGGTCGAGCAGTGTGGCATTATCCGCAACGGCTGAAGTGGTGGCTCTGACCCCCCATTCGAGATTCGGACACTGTTGACGCGGAATGTTGGAGGCGGCTATCTGAGGTTGAAGAGATATTCCAGCTTCCTCCAGGTCCACGCCAGGATCCAGGTCCAGGCTGCGAGGGGCTTCCGGGCCGACTAACTCGACTAAGGAGGTATTCGATAACGTCCAGGCGTGAGCCACTCAGGCGAGGCCAGCGACTCGCGGGGAAGGGCACGCGACCGAGAGATTGGACATGAGGGAATTGTGTGAAAGCAAAAGGCAAAGGCCAGCCTGAAGAGGTGTGTGTACACCATTGACGGCGACGCTGACAGTGAAGGCGACTGACTGGGGCCGGGAGACTCGATGGAGCTGGATAGGGAGCAGCATAGGTAAGAGGACACGGGTTGATAGGACGGACAAATAGGCTGCTGGTCGATGGTCATGGACATGGGCAAGGGACTTGAGGCACTTGTCGATGCGCGGAGGAGACTCGTGTCGGGGTGTCTGAGAAGTCCGAGGGGTCAAGACCCATTCAGCGACGGCATCTGACGTTTTCCCAGGTTGGCTGAGAGAAGGAGAAGGAAGACATTGGGGATGAAATACAGTCTGCAGATGGGCTTTGCAAGACGTCCTCGATAGGAACATCTACTGCGAGCAAATGGTCGCCAGCAGCAAAGTAACGGACAGACGAAGCACATGAGAGACACGAGGCGGTGGAAGACGCAATGCAGTGCAGCTGAGAAACAAAACACCACAAATGCAAAACGGCCCTGACTGCCAACTCCGTCTGTGCACTTGAGGCGGTACGCAGAACAACTTATGTAATAGTAGTATCCGTATAGGTACTTGACGACTACGTGACCTGAATTACAGCTTGCACTGCGTGGGGGCCGACACAAGTACGCGTACTTGTAAAGACAAGCGCTTGGCCAGGTGCCGGCTGTCTCAAGTCACTCCCCACTTGTAAAACGTGGAGAAGTACGGAACGGATACAGGAATTACACAATATCGTAGGCTTCTTTTGCCGGTAGAACCTAGACGTAACAAGGTACCTAAGGTAAGGTACGCAGAGATGGGTCAAAACGTGGTACCTGCCGGCACCGACCCGGGCTTCAGCCTCTCTGGCTGGTTCCATGTCCCCTAATCCAGCGGTTTCTGGCCTTCGTTTCTGGCCGTTTCCAGCATTCCACTCGGTTCACTCGGGCTTCAGCTTCAGCTTCAGCTACAGCTGTCTTCCCTGCTCGTGCACCCCTCCGTCTCGAGCCAGACCCAGCGATGTCTACTGCGTAGCGTGTTGTGATACGGATACACACACACACACACACACACGCAGAGAACTGGGAAGATGCCTGATTTTCGCGCTGCAGTAGCAGCATCCACCGTACTTTGTTACGTAGGTATGAGCAGGCACTTCGCAGTCTGTGAGGTTGAGGCCTTTCCATTTCCGCTCTGCTAGGAACGCCAACCCGAAGCACCCGGGCGCACATTCACGACGCTACAAAGTACTAGACATCTGGCACGACTTTCATACCCAGGAGCATCCGCCAGGTAATCAAGACGTGCTGACGATGCCATGTTGACGACGGCTGCGGCCACCCTTCCCTGGAACGTTCCTTGTAGAACGCGGGTTGAGATGCTGGTGGGATGCCCAGACACAAAAACGAGACGGTCGGCACCTAGGGACTTGTCCTGGGCTACCTGCCGAGGTAGGTGCCTACCTCTACCTGTATTCGCACCAACCCTGGGGCAAGTACCTGAGGTACCTAAGAATGGAAGGTACCTACCTACCCAAGTAAGTAGAGGCACCTTGGGTACATTGGCCACTGTGCCCTTTGCGGCAGCGCCTCCTGGAACACACCAGACACAAACGCACCTCCAAATCCCATCCGTGATACGCGCTCTTGCAAGTACCTGCCCAGAGGTGTGCCTTGCTACGGTCCCCGAGGTGAAGCAGTCAATTAATGTACAGATACGCTCTCGGCCGACTGCATGGAAACAAGATGCTGCTTCTTCGCCGTGCCTGCTCGCCCGTTTGCCGTGCGTTTCCATGTGTGTTTGCGCTGCATCGGAAGCTGTCTGCTTCGAGCTGTTATCCTGACATACCTGTGGATGTACGTGCCGTGCCGTCTCCGACATTGCCAACGTCCATGGGCTCCTCGTATCATTCTCTCTTCATCTCCTTCTGAGCCTCGCTTCTCCTGAGTCTGGGGAGTCCCACTGTCTGTCCGTCTACTCCTTGTCCTCCACGTCCTCTCCCTTTCGACCTCTCCAAGCTGTCTCACTCTTCGTAGCCCTTTTTTGTTTCTCGTTGCTCTGCATTCCCATTGCCCTAGCGCTCCTTCATTCCAATCGCAGTAGACCGTGTTGCCAAGTAGAAGCAAGCCACATAATTAATCCCTACGTCTGTTCAAACGTCCCTCGGCCCTCTCTCGCTCCCGTTTTATTACTTGGACATTTCCTCCTGACACCGCCCTTCGACTCTTTCTTCCACCTGCCGCCGACACTTACGCTTCTCACCGTCTCTGGAGCTCGACTTGTCTCTTCACGCTGCCGAATATTCCGTCTCTTTTCCTCGTCCACGGGTACCGATCTTGCCTCGCCGCCTCTTCCTCACCGAAACCCGAGTCGGGCTAGACGAGACGCTCGCTCAGTGGCCACGCCAGGACCCCAAAACATCTGACGGTTGTTGTCACGAACGTCTCGACTTGCTTCAGTCGTTGCCAGTTCGCCTGTCACAACCGGAAGAATATTCTCCAGGCACGCCATCTCCTGGCCTGAAGAGCTTCTCGGAGAGAGGACAAATCGCACATTCAAAAGTCGCAGTGGGAAAGGTACAGCCGCACCAGCAACCAAAAAACCCATCCAACCATTGACTGCTACCGACACCAACCCTGTCACTGCAGCTGGCAGTCTCCGTACTGCTGCTACCATCCACACACCGCAGACGCCGAGTCTCGTCTCAGCTCTTCGGCACAGCACAGCGCGCGCCTGTTACCTGGGCTTGCTCTCGTTGCCGCACACCACCAATTGCGTCCACGGCCCATCTCAGGCGTCTTCAATTACCACTGGACAGACTCGCACGTCCGTCTTTTTTCCAACCGCAGCGGTACATCAGTGACTGGAGCTTTGGGATCGCGCTGTCGTGCATCGCAGTGCGGCAGGTCACGTTGTTGGAAGCGCCCGGTAGATCGGGATAGTTGGACAGGCATCGCAGCCAAGCTCTTACGGTAGAGAGAGAGAGAGAGAAATAAAGAGAAAGACAGGGAGAGAGAGCACACAGGGCCACGCAGGGCACCAGCAGCGTACCTGACATCGACATCATCATTTCCAGACTCGACCGAGTGAGCTTTCGAGCTGAAGTGGCTCAGGTGTGGACTCGGCTTCCCACACTGCGCTCCGCATTGCGTCTCCTACGTCACCCCTGGCCGCCAACCGCCCCCCTCCAAATCCACCCGTCGACCCGTCCATCCCATCCCACTCCTGCGGACAGCGCTGCGCGGCTTGCCTAGGCACCCGAAATTGGTCTCGCCCAGCCCGTGAGTGGTGCGTCCGGCCTGTCGCCCTCAAACGCTGTTCTTGGCTTGCCGCAACTCTTTTTAGGGGCCACTCCCCGACCCGTCGCCCGCCATGGTCCGCATCATCCCTGGACGACTCAAGTCCAGCTCTTCTCTCCGCAACAGTCGCAGCAGCAGTCCGACGAGGAACAACAGCACTACCAGCACCACCAGCAGCAACGGCAACGGCAGCGGAAACGGAAACCCAAAGATGGCCGAATTGAGCCCAAAGGAAAATGGCTTGACCTTGAAGGTCGTCATCATGAAGGTGAGCACGAATCACCCCACCCCGGAGCGTGCTTGTCTACTGGCTCGCGTGTCCATAGCTGCGACGCTCGCGGGATGCCTCGGCAGTGGCTTGCCACTGGACAAATGCTAACGCTCGACTGCGATACAGGCTCGCAACCTCGCCGCAAAGGACAGAAGCGGCACATCTGATCCGGTATGACATCCCGACCGCCATCACGAACCCTTCGCGGCCAATTGTCTGACCTCTGATGCTCGCAGTTCCTCGTCCTGACCCTCGGCGACTCCAAAGTCACCACGCACGAGGTCCCAAAAACCCTCAACCCCGAATGGAACGTCATTGAAGAACTGCCCGTCAACACCACCCAGAGCCTCCTCCTCGACGTGATATGCTGGGACAAGGACCGCTTCGGCAAGGACTACCTCGGCGAGTTCGATCTCGCTCTTGAAGAGATCTTTGCCGACGAAAAGAACGAGCAGCCGCCAAAATGGTACCCCCTCAAGAGCAAGCGCCCCGGCAAGAAGACGAGCATCGTCTCCGGCGAGGTGATGCTGCAGTTCACCCTCTTTGACCAGACCAACACATCCGCCACCCGCGAGCAAATACTCGAAAAGCTGTACACCCTCATCGGTCAGGTGCCCGCCGGCTCAAGACAAGTCACGCCCACCATGACGCCCCTAATCCAGCCCGTCAAGAACCTGCGCGTGCGCGGCGGAACGACGCCCTCGCCCCCGTTGACGCGGAACGCGACCGACGCCGACCAGGACGACGAAGACGATGACGACCTCGACGACGACGACGACACCCCCGAGGATGACGACCCCAGCAAGCCGGAAGTGGCCGAGAAGCGCAAACGCCGTCTGAGGATCAAGGGACTGAAGAAGAAGAGGAGAGAGAACGCGTACGAGTTCAATAACAGCGGAGGCGACGTCGTCGGCATCATCTATCTCGAGGTCCTCAACATCACCGACCTGCCACCCGAGCCCAACTCGACGAGGACGACGTTCGACATGGACCCGTTCGTCGTCGCCTCTCTCGGCAAAAAGACGTACAGGACCAAGCGCGTGCGGCACAATCTGAACCCCGTCTTCAACGAGAAGATGATCTTCCAGGTCCAGGCACACGAGCAAACGTACTCCTTTTCCTTCACCGTCATGGACCACGACAAGTACTCTGGCAACGATTTCATCGCCGACTGCAACCTGGCCGTCAGAGAGCTCATCGACAAGGCCCCGCGGGCCAACCCCGAAAACGGCCTCTACGAGCTGCCCGAGCCGCACGAGTTCGTGGCCCCGCAGCAGGCGCGGCGCTTCAAGAAGCTGGCCATGTCGCGGACGTCCTCGTCCCAGAGCCTGACCAAGGTGGTGCGGCCCGGCCTGTCCAAGAACGCCAGCAGCGCCTCCACGACAATGTCCCCGCAGTCTGGCACGGCGACGCCTGTCCCCCAGACGGGCGCCCTGAACCCCGACTTTCTGACGCCCGAGCAAGCGCTCGCCGGCGCCGGAGCGCAGACGGCCGAGGTCGAGGCAGACGACGCCGACTTTAACGAATTCAGCGTCCCCCTGAAGATGAAGGACGCCAAGAAGTGGGAGGACAAGCACAACCCGGTGCTGTACGTCCGCGCCAAATACGTGCCGTACCCTGCCCTCCGCCAGCAGTTCTGGAGGTCCATGCTCAAGCAGTACGACACGGACGAGAGCGGCCGCATCAGCAAGATCGAGCTGACGACGATGCTCGACACGCTCGGCTCGACCCTGCACGAGTCGACCATTGACGGCTTTTTCAGGAGGTTCCCTCACAGGGAAAACGGCGACGACGTGTCCGACCTCACCATGGACGAGGCCGTCATCTGCCTGGAGGATCAGCTGGATGCTAAGAGCAAACCGCAGCTCACCGTCACGGAGAAGGTGAAGGGCATGCTGCCAGACGCCGAAAAGGTCAAGAACCTGCTGTCGGCCCCGGGATCTGCGCACAACGCCCCAGGCGGCGTGTCCGCGGGGTCCTCGAGCTCCTCGGACGGCACGTTGAACGTTCCGGAGCTCAACAGCCCCGGCGAGGAGGGCGATCTGCTCGACAGAGACGACCTGGCCGAGGATCGCTCAGGCGAGGAGCACGTGGTCGAGATTAGAGAGTGTCCCATCTGCCACCAGCCTCGCCTGAACAAGCGCAAGGATGCCGACATCATAACCCACATCGCCACCTGCGCGAGCCAGGACTGGCGTCAGGTCAACAACCTCGTCATGGGGGGCTTCGTCACCGCCAGCCAGGCCCAGCGCAAGTGGTACTCCAAGGTCATCACCAAGATCTCCTACGGCGGGTACAAGCTCGGCGCCAACTCGGCCAACATTCTCGTCCAGGACAGGATAACCGGTCAGATCAACGAGGAAAAGATGAGCGTCTACGTCAGGCTGGGCATTCGGCTCTTGTACAAGGGTCTCAAGTCTAGCAACATGGAGACCAAGAGGAGTAAGTAGCCCGCGGTGTTTTTGCATTTCTGTCCTGCATGCTGACCAGACGTTTCATCAGTTCGCAAGATGCTCAAGAGCATGAGCATCAAGCAGGGCAAAAAATTTGACGACCCGGCTTCCAAGGCCGAGATTCCTAAGTTCATCGAGTTCCACCGCCTCGACATGTCCGAGGTTCTCTTGCCGATGGAGGAATTCAAAAACTTCAACGAGTTCTTTTACCGCGCGCTCAAGCCGGAGGCCCGCCCGTGCAGCGCTCCCGACCGGCCTGGCATCGTCGTCTCTCCCGCCGACTGCCGGAGCGTCGTCTTCAACAGCGTCAGCCAGGCCACGAACGTGTGGATCAAGGGACGCGAGTTCTCCATCAAGCGCCTGCTCGGCGACGCGTACCCCGACGACGTGAAGCGTTTCGAGAACGGTGCCCTGGGAATCTTCCGCTTGGCGCCCCAGGACTACCACCGCTTCCACATCCCCGTCGACGGCATCATGGACAAACCCAAGACCATCGCGGGAGAGTACTACACGGTGAACCCCATGGCCATCCGCTCGGCACTCGACGTCTACGGCGAGAACGTCAGGGTGCTTTGCCCCATCGACAGCCCGGTACACGGTCGTGTCATGGTGATTTGCGTCGGCGCCATGATGGTGGGCAGCACGGTCATCACCCGCAAGGAGGGCGAGCAGGTCAAGCGCGCCGAAGAGCTCGGATACTTCAAGTTCGGCGGCAGCACGATTGTGCTCCTGTTCGAGCCGGGCAAGATGAAGTTTGACGACGACCTGGTGGACAACTCCAACGGCGCTCTCGAGACTCTGGTAAGTGACACTCTCGTTCAACGACGCTCACACGCGCGTGCTCACACGGTGCCAGGTCCGCGCCGGCATGTCTATCGGTCACTCGCCGGACGAGCCGCAATGGGCGCCCGACATGCGCAAAGACGAAAAGGACATCACCGAGGCGGACAAGAAGGACGCGAAGCGACGCATCGGCGGCAGTCTGGCGGGAGAGGAGTCGTCGAGCGGCGACGACACGCCCGGCACGGACTTTAACACGCACGCCGCATCGGCCATGTAAGGCGACCGCGTGCGTCGGGCCCCCAGAGACTTAGAGACTCGGGCGCGCGATAGTGCCTCGAATATGATTGCAGGTCGGGAAACCTCGGTGCCGTACCTTGACTTGCATAGCTCCGCGGGGGCAGGATAAACGGGGATAACTGATAGACGACAAAATGGGTGTTTTGGGGATTCTCTTGTACAGTTTTGACGACGTTGGTCGGTGGCTTTCAACAGACACAATGGCGGCAGCAGGCATAGCGACACATGGGAGCCAGACTGTGACATTTTTATTTTTATTTTTATTTGAGACGAGGGACTGAAGATCAGAAAATGGGGCCTCACTCGGAGACTCGGAGGGAGAGAGAGACGACTCGGTGCGGGGAGGGCCTTGCTTCTCGAGGCGGGGGATCGGCAGTATAGCTCGCCCTTTGGAATGAATGCAAGCAACATGATGGGTTTTTTCCTTGTTGATATGCGAGTCTTGGCGATGCAAGAATTGGACTTGGGGGGAGTCGTGTGCGTGTCCTATGGCTTGGCTCGGCGTGGTTGAAAAGGGAAAGTCGCGGGGTGTTGAGACTATCTGGGTGCGTGACTGCGTAACGTTGACACCTGAGTGCGGTTAAACAGCCCTGGTGCCGTCGTATCACTTTATTTCTCTCATCAGTGTGACTCGCCTGAGCCTGGTTTACAAGTCTGTTATTCTTTAGATTTCTCTCTGTCGTCGAGGGTCCGCAAAAGGGGTGCAGGGGGCATGAACGTCGTGCAGTGCTTGACTCCGAGAATCTATATCTGGAGGAAATTGAGCCCCTTTTCGGATCTCCGGGGCACAAGGTGTATGCATGCATGCTCACGGAGGGGTGTGTACTCTGTGGAGGAGAGGTTGTGTGTCTGCCGACATGGGGATGCTGGTAGGTGGAGGGAAGCCTGTTGAGAGTGAGTGAGTGAGTGAGTGGCAGGCTTCTTCTTTCGGTGTGGTGGACGTGGTGAGGGATGCAAGTGTGGTGCAGGTGGGGGGGATAGGATAAGGCAGGGGAATCGGGCGAGACCTGCGCTTCCTCGCATCTTGGCGTGGTGGATTGGGTGGTGGTGTTGTCGATGTCTAGTCGCGTAGGTACTGTAGATCGGATGAGAAGGAGGTCGGAGGATTGAAAACTCGGGATGATGGGAAATGGTAACCTCCTCTTCGGTTCATGGGGACGTTCCCCCTTCGGTAGTGCGGATGATTCTGGCACCGGACTGGTACCGGACTGGGATTGAACCAGCCGGTACTCTCCGTACGGGGCCCGGGATGGCTCTGTCTCGACGGCCGCGGCGTCGACTCGGCACCGGGGAGCGGGAGGTGTGGGGGTGAAGCAAAGAGACCTACATACCGGCTTTTGGAGGTGCTGTGTGGCTGGCTGGTGTCGTGACTTCTGCCGGCCGCGAGAGGGTGGAGTGAGCGAGTGAGAGGTGGTGGAGTTGTTCTGCGTTTGCATGGCCCTTTGGCCTTTGGGTATTTTTCTGCCTTTCACGAATCGTCGTTCAACATGCTCGACGGCTGGCGGTTGAAGTTGCGTCATGGTGGAGATGCGCCTGTTTGAGGAGCGAGAGGGTCGAGAAGAGTCGGTGTCGGGAGGTGGTGGGATGTCGGGGAAGAGTTGGCACGGGTGGGGGGTGGTTTCGCGATGGAGGTGGAGGTTTGACGATCACGGACGAGATGCCCTGCTTATGTTCATCACAAGATTTACACACAGAGTCACGTATGAAATGGGCGAGTGGTTAAAAGGTGGTAAAAACGAATTCGTGTTGGGTATCCTATCCAGCGCCTCCCGAAACCAATTGCTAAACAAAGAAAAGCATAAAGTGCAGAGAGCAGGACAGACGAGTAAGTAGTGTCAGGTTCGGAGGACGCTCCTGGCCGTGACCCCCGCCAATGACACATTTCATGGCCAGGCGAGCAACCATCCCCCCTGCGTCTCGTGGTTGTGAGTAAAGTGGGCTGGACTGATGCCCGACCCTGGTGGCGCCATAAGTCCTCGTGGCGTGGAAGGGACCGGCAGTACTCTCAAGTCGAGGTTGACATTCGATGCGACGCTGCAACGGACCGTGACCGAATGTAGCTGCAGCGTGTTGCTGCACACAAGAGTGTCTCGTGAGGTGGGATAGTGCCTCGACTGGACCCCAGCAAAGTCGTGGGCGTGTATATGTGTCCGGCGTGATGACATCGTGGGCGACCAGATGGCTGGTTGTTCAGTGTGGTGGCACCCGGGCGTCCCCGAGGACGGTTATCAACGTGGAGCTCCTCGAAGCTCTCCCGATGAGACGTCAAGCCCGCTCGTCTACTTGGACGACCTCCACGACGAACTCGACGACGACCGCGTCATGGGGACGGTGGTGTCGCTGCGGTCGCTGTCCATGGAGCGCTTCTCCGGAGACGGGCTGCGAGGGAAGTAGGATGTCATGCTGGGGGCCTGGACGCCGGGGGAGGGCAGGTCGGACGGCGAGCGGCGGGTTTCGCGCCACGAGGCGTAGATTTGCTTGCACAGGTGTGCGGACATGGTGTACGTGGGCGACATTGTTGAAAGAGGGTTGTGTGAGTGTGTGTTGTGATTGGGGTGGAAGGGTAGCAGGTGAAGCGAATGGGCCGCTGGGCGCGAGTCGAAGAGTGTTGGGCGCTGCCGGGCTTTTGTATAAGCGCTGTCGAGTGAGGCTGAGCTTGAGAGCAAGGTTGGTTGGTTGGGCAGCGTTGGCAGCTAGGTTCTGACAAGCGTCTCTGATCTGACCTTGAAGTAGAAAACGGTGCTGACGGGGTTGCGGGCTGAGGCGGCGACTTGGGATGGTATTCACGGTATCTTTGGAAGATCGGGGAGTTGGGAAGCGGGCAAGCCGTAAGAGAAGGGTGGGCGGACGGGCTGGATTATATTCGACCGCCAGCTGATCAAGCACAGAGACGAACGTCCCTCCCTTCTCCTGATTTCCAGGCAGAGCTGGACGTCCCCGGGTACGTCGCTACATTGGTACACCCTGCAAAAGAGACGAGACAATTGGCACAAAGCTGTCAGGACTTGTCGAAACATGCGAAAATGGCGTCAAAAGAGGTGGAAAACGGACGAGGTGCGAGCATGGGGGGTGTGACTCGCCGTCGGCGTGAACAACAGGCACCCGCCCCATCGGCCCTCCACCGCCGGGAGGAGAGACGCCACAGGCAAGATGCGCCAATCAGAGGCTGTAGGTTCGCAGATGTAGGCCGTCTGGCGAATGGGAGGCGTCGCAAAGTAAGCAGACTGGCGAGAAGGAGGTGCGAGGACAACGTGCGATTCGGGGCCTGTGGCTGTGCTGAATGGCACCACGCACAGGGTCCGGAAGGGTCTGGCTGGGCTGACACTCGACCCGGATTGATCAGCCCTCCGCCGATGGACGCTCGGGTGGGCAGTCTACAGCAGTGGACCACCGTTGGTTGGCTGGATGCTGCATGTGCCGTATTACTGTGTTGACGCTATGCGGTGCTGTCGATGTTGGGTATCCGTAAATACACAGTGCTGTCGCAGGGGTTTGATGGAATGTTTGTCGCCTGTTGATTGTGCCCAACTGTACTCCGTAAAACGCAAGTCGTTTGCGCGGTCGAACCGTCAGTCGGACGCCAGTCGGACGACGCGTTCAACTGCCCATCTTGGGCACTCTCTCCAGCACACGCACATCTCCGTGTCAGCCATGTTGCACCTTGCCTCCCCAGGCAGAACGCAACCTCTGCTGACGGATGACGAAGAATGAGGGGCAGTTCCTCTGAAAAGGTACGTCACTGCTTGCGTGCTCGCGACGGAGAATGAGGAAGCACACGACAACATCTCGACGGGCTGGAGCACGCCCGCACCAGCCACAGAGGGCGATCGTCAGGGCCCCCCGTTGGACGGTCCAGGGTCGAGGACAACTTTGTCCAAGTTGGACAGTCCCGTCGCAGGTGCCCGCTTCGGGTCGGAGCCCCGCCCGAAGCCTGGCCCGACTTTCTCTCCCGAACGACGCCAAGCTGATGTGCCTGAGCTCCGGATGGCGGACTGGGTAGCCTTTCTGGCTGTCGGCGGTGTAGTTCAGATGGCGTGGAGGGCGAGTTGGAGCCGTGGAGCTCCACGTTCCGAGCCACGGGGCAGATATACGTGACCGCACGGCACACCCACATTGTCAATGGCGAGCCATCGCCGGAACCCGGCTCTCGCGGACGGTGTCGCGTGGTTCCATTTGGCAAGCCGCGGTGCAGACCAAGGTTTGCTGGTGGATGCTGCGGTGGGTATGATTCGGCAGTTTGCTGGTCTTGCACGTGCCTTGTTAGCGGTCGCACACCCTCCACTCGACATTTGCGCTACTTGGTAGCAATTCTGAGTAGGCTGAACAAGTACATCCGATATGGTGTAGTGGCCAACATGATGCCCTCTCATTCTCTTGAGAGGTTAGGCATAGCCCCGAGTTCGATTCTCGGTTTCGGAACGTGATGTTTTATCTTTTTCATTCCCGTTAATCTCGCACGACCGCCATTTTCATCGTCCAGTGACGAGCCTCTCTCTCCCAATTTTTGAACGACGCTGCTCCTGTTTTTACAAAAGTCACTCATAATCCAGCTGCTGGGGAGCGGTCGGACGCCGACCTTGACCATGCTATATTGTGCGGCAGGGCAGGAAAGTCGTACAGCGAAGGAGTTACAGAGAGAGCTCGCAATGAGCACCCATGGCGTGGCAGACTGGGTTGATCGACAGCTGACGGAGATGGCGTTGTGTTGCGTGGACTATACGGTAGGGCCTGGCTTAACAGTTCCATATTACCGCGAAGTCTGGTTCCCCCGTTTCAAGATGCGGCCACTGGGAGCCTCCCCAGGCTGAACGAAGTGACGTCTACACACGGAAACAAGTCTATTCAGCAGCGAACGGCTTTTCTACAATAGCATCTGCAACTGTCACTCGCTCATTTCAAGGCGGGGTTTACGTTCTGGAGGGCCACACATCGTCACCGACAGACCGTCTCGGCAGATGCCTCCTCAATCTTTGCCCGCCATCATCGATGGACACCTGGTGGACCAGAACCTCTGAACCGAACGGCATGCGGCCGTGGGAGGCAACAGCGGAGACGAGGAAATTTGAGGGTGCCGAGGGAAGCAGGTCGCCGTTTGTCATTACGACATGGCACACCAGAACCCGTGGCTCCACGAATGAGGTTCGTGACACCCTTTGATTGACTCGGGGCTAGACGGGTACAGCGCGGGACCGGTTGGGAACGGTGGGAAACCCCCATATCGACCTTCAATCTCGTCCGTCCGTGACTTTATGCGTCCCGGTGAGGCTGTGAGCAATCGGCCGAAACAAGACGCTTTGCCGGGTCGACTGGGGCGGGGGGCGGACGGCAAAGTCAATTAGATATAGGGAGCCGACATATGGTTCGACGGGGATTTTTTCTTTCAACCTTTTCAACGTGTCATCCCTGACCGGACGAGTTGAAACAGGCAGACCCCGATGTCCAGGCATTTCTGATGCCGACGCATAAAGGTGTGAGTGGTGCCTCGCTCGCGCTTCCGGGTCGGCTGTCCCAGCTGGACGACGGCGAGGAAGAAAGGGGGCGGGTACTAGAGGGATTGGCAGTAGGGATGGACAGAACGACTTCGTGGGCGCCTGCTGGGTTGTCGGTCTGGTTCTTTGCATGAACGACGAAGGGATGGAAAGGGATTCTGCGAGCTGCCAAGAGGGACGTGATCATGCCCGTGGACGAGCGTCGTGGGATAGATGTCGTCCCTTCGACCGTGACTCCAGTTCCAAATTGCCATGTTCCAAATCGACACATTTTGGCGAGAGAATCGGGATTCTCTGCCGCAGCTCGACAACGGCACAAAGTGATACAGACGGCCAACGGTCTCTGTGGCACGCTTGCTGGATCGGATGCAGTGGAACAGGATGACCGAGGGATGATGGCAAACGTGGTTTTTTGGAGGTGCAAGCCGCACTTTGACTCGACTTCTGAAGATGGAAGACGTACAGGGGCATGGCCGCTGTCCATTGGCTACGGCAGCCGTTAAGCGAGAAATCTTCCTGCAAATCGCCCTGGAGAGGTGGGGCCCAGGCACTTTTAAGCCCCTGTAGGCACTTACTGAGTGTGGGCGTCGTTACAATATGTGGCACGATCTGTAGGTAAAACTGGCATAATCGGCTATCTACGCTAGCAGCCCTTGTGGCCTAATATATATAATATGCTACCTTATAGTAATATGGTATATTACTATAGTTGGCCTCCTTCTAGAATATAGCGATATTTTTGTTATTATTTATAAAGTAAAAGCTAGTTATTTCTGAATTTATCTATTTATCTATTTAGAATATTATTACTAGTAATATTAATACCTATATTTTATAGTAGTTTAATTTATTATATCTATCTAGTTATATTTTATATATCTAGATTAGTGATTTTGTTAAAAGTAGTATAGAATTCTATAATTTAGTATTTCTTTTTTATATTAATAAATTTTTATAGTTTATTAAAATTTACTTTTCTAGTAAAATTAGAAAAATTATATATATTACTAATAGTATTATTTTTATTAATAGTAGCTTGTATAGTTTTAGTAATATTACTAATAGATAGTATAATTAAAATATTAGGTTTATTGTTTCTACTTTTAGAATTTAAGTTATTTATATTAATATTAGATTCTTCCCTATCTATTATATATATATTAGTATTTTAAGTCTTAGTTCTATTAATAGTAACTATCTTTCTTTTTAGCTTTATATTTCTATATTAGTAAATAGGTCTAAATAAATTTATTATTCTATTAAGTTTATTCTAATTGAAATAATTTATATTATTATTTTTATAAATATTATATATTATTTTTGCTATTATTCTTAAGATATTATATTTTCTATAGTTAGATTTTACATATAGTTTAATAATATTACTTTATATAATATATAGGGTGGTTTATATTTCTAATTTATTTATTCTACTACTAGTTAAAAAATAAATAGTTTTTTTTTATAAAGTATATAGGAGGATTTAATATTAGTTATCTTAGTAATAAGTGTTTTAATAAGATTAAATACTTATTACTATACCTTAATAATTATAATACTACTAATACTATGAGATTTTATAAGTTCTTTAGTATACTTAATCTATTTAACTTATTTACTAGATTATTTATTCTTACTAATTAGAGTTAGAATATTAGATCTATCTAGAGTTCTTATAGTACTATTATTAGTATCAATCTTCTAAAGTATAGTTATTTTACTAAATATCTTATTTTTATTTTTAAATTTTCTATACTTTTTAAATATACTTTTAGTAGATAATTATATAGATTTATATTTTTTAGCTAAGTTGCTATTTACTATAAGAGTAGATTAATACTTTTTAGTTGAATTATTAGGTAATATTATTCTAAAAGTAGTTCTACTAGAAAATAACTACTATTTTATAATTTTATTATTAAAATATATAGGAGGTTGATTATTTAGTATTTAGTATATATTTTTCCTTAACTTATTAATTTATTCTCTATTTATTATATCTACAGAATTCTTAGATTTTAAAGAATTATTATTATTACAATCTGATTTTATATTACTAGTAATATAGACTAATTATTTAACTAATTGTTTAAATTAGATTTCAGACTTATTAAATTTATAATAAATTTTATTGTTGAAATATAGAAAAATAAAAGGTGAAGCCTTTAGGTTATAAGATATATATAAAGAAGAAAAGTTTTCATTTTTAATTTTATTAGGTTTATATTAAATATTAATTTTAGTAGTATTAATTAAATAAAAGTAGAAGGAGCAGGCTATCTTTATTTAGAAAATAAGTATAATTTAGTTTTCTAGTTAGTAGTAGAAAATAGTAGAATTAAAATAGAAATTATTATAATTATATAATATAATTATTTCTTCTATTACTAGACCCTAGATTGCTATTACTAAAGAAGGTGATTTAGAATTTAATTTTTAAATAACTATTTATTATAATTAGAGTCTAAATACTTGAATCTAATTAGATATTAAATTATTTTACCTATTAAGTATTAGGTTAGGATTAATTCGACTTCTTTAATTATATTTATAATTAGTAGGATTTATAATAAGATCTATCTATAAGGATTAAGATTAACTACTAGTTTGAAATAATTAATTAAAATTATATTATATATTTTCTATCTAATTAGAAATTCTAATTAATAGGTTAATTAGCTAATTCCTTTAATTATTTAAAATGATCCTACTATTTAAATATTATATTTATATCTAACTATTATTACTTATAGAATTAAATATTTTTAATATAGTTTTAATATAATTTTATTTCTAATACTAAAGAATCTTATAATATACTAATAGTTATAATAATACTTTATTATTATACTTATAATTACTAATATATTATATATATATAATTTATTATTATAGGTTTATTCTATTAGTATTATAGTATTAAGAAGTATTTTAGTAATATTATTAGGTGTGAATTTATATATAGTAATATTAAGAGATTATTTAGTTATTAATAATTTTGTATTATTATATATAAACTAGATTTATAAAATAACTTAGTTCTAATATTTTAAGGATTAGAAATTATAAATATAGTATTAAATTATAGAAGAAATTATCTAAATAGTTCTTTCTAATTATTTATCTATCTAAAAGTAATATATAGTTATATATAATAACTTTATTTTTATTTCTTTCTATTTAACTATTTAAAATCTAATAAGAAACTTAAGATTTCTATTGCTAATTATAATCTTTAGAGTTTTTTAATTAGTAATAAGTAGTTTATTATATAATTAAATATTTTATATACTTATTATATTTTTAAATAATTTAAATATAAGTTAAATTATTTTAGAGAATTTATCTATAGTTATTAGGATGATATTTTTATTAAGTTTAGAAATAAGTAATATTATTATAAGATTAATAGTTATTATATAGTATAAATATAGTAGTAGTAAGATTAATTAGAGATTACTATAAGCTTTATACTTTCTTATTTAGTATATTTAATAATCTAAATATTTTACTAAGTATTCTTTTAATATTTTTAAGCTATTATATATATAGAACCCTTATAGCTACTTATTAATTCTAGTATATTTTTAATAATTAGTATTATAGATTATTTTAAAGATATTAGTAAAATAACTTCTTAAAATATATAATTTAATAAGTTAATAATTATCTAGTATTTTCTAAATAAAACTATTATTAATTATAAATAGTAGATTAATTAAATTAAGTAGATTAATTTTTAATAGATCTATATTATTTTATATTATTTATAATATCTTCTTCTAGATAAAATTATTATTATAGTTTTAGGTAATCTTATTGTAAAAATTTAGATCTAGTTATATTATTACTATTATTAGCTTTAGTTATAATAATTTAATTAGTATATTTATTACTATTAGTAGTAATATTAGTAGTATTAATTTTATTAAAAGTAGAAAGGTTATAAGACTTTTAATAATATAAGAAATATCTATTTTATCTTATATGTGATATATATTATATTAGTCTTTAAGGAATTTATCTAAAGCTTCTAGAATATTTAGATTTATCTTATTATTAGTATTTAATCTACTTAATATGTTTAGTATGAGATAATTTTTATTAGGTTTATATAAGATTATAATATTAAATTAGTTAAAATATTCTATTATTCTAATTAGTTTTTTATTTATAGTAGTTTAGGATATTAAATTAGAAATATCTAGTACCCTATAAGAACTAAAATTCATAATAGTTTAATAGTCTATAAATAGTATAGTTAGTAATTTATCTATTTAATATAATTAGTATTATATTTTAATAATAGTTTATATTAACCTATATATTTTTAACTTAATTGATTAATATTTCTCCTTAGCTTTACTTAATATAAAATTAAAATAAGTAATTAGCTATATTAATATTTAAAATAGGTAATTAATTTTAGACTTATTATTATTAGTTTATTATAATAATTTAGATTAAGTTAGATTATTAATATAATAGATTATAATACTAATATTAATTAGTAAGATATTAAAATTAATAAATAATTATTATTAAGAAGAAAAGAATATTAGTAATTTTTTTAATATTAGAATTATTTTAATTATATTAAAAATAGTAATTTTTTTAGCTATAAGTAATAGTATATTAATTGTAGTAGCTTAAGATTTGTATACTAACTTGGATATCTTACTTATCTTTAGTATTTTATTATTATTATAGTAGCGGTATATTGCTAATAGTAAAGTTTTACGATTTTCTAATAGTTTGTTTATTATAGTGAAATTCTAAATATAGTATTTTAAACTTCTTATTAATCTGATAAAACTTTCTAATACTTATAATATGGCGGGAAACTTAATTATTTTCATTATTTTAATTTTGTTTTTAGTTATTATTAATCTTTATAAGTTGATTATTATATTTAATATAACTATGGATAGATATCTAGCTAGAGATTTGTTTAGTTTAAGGGAAATATTTTTCTAGTTAAGTTTACTAAGTATTTTATTAAGGTTTTTAATATATTAATTGAAGTTTTTAGATATAATAATAATGTTATTATAATAGGAATCTGTAGTTATTCTTTATAGTAGATTGTTTATAATTCTCTAGATATATATATTGCTATTTTTGAAACTTATAATAGGTATATTGAATGTATATTACTTCTAGTGTATTATAATAGTGAATAGTTATCTATAAGATAAGTAGACTTTCTATTAATAGTAAAAGTAAATAATATTGAATGTAGTAATATAAGTTATATTTATTATTTCTAATGAAATATAGTTTATTATTTTTATTAAATAAGTATTTATTATAATAATTTTATTAAGAAGATGAATATTTATAATTATTTTTTTCTTGTAATCTAAATTATCTATCTTATTACTTAATAATAGTATTTTCTTAAAGTAGTTAGTATTATTCTTCTAGATAATAAAAACAAGAAAAGACTATAATATTTATATTATATTTAGGAATATTTTTCCTAAGTTAATTAATTTACTAATTGTATTTTTAATTATATATTTAAATAGATTATTAGTAGAATAGATTTAATACTTTTTGGATATATATTAGTACCAATCTGGTTTGAAATAAACTTTTATCTATTCGTCTTTTATCGCTTTAGTGAAATCTAAATTAGTAAATATAATAGCTTATTTGTTTAATACTTTTAAAATAGCTTTTATATTAAATTGTTTATTATAGATTTTAATTTTGATATAATGTTTAATGTAGTTATTTCTAGCTACTATATAACTAAGTAATTATGTTTTAGTATAAAGAGGTTTCCTTAATATTATATTTAATATTTCTCTAGTTGTAATTTAATTTACCTGGAAAACTTATATAGATAATTAGATAGAGATTAATTATTTAATTAGTTAATTATTAGTAATTTTCTATAGTTGGCTTGAGTTATTATATATAAGTATATAAGTTATATTGGTATTTACTAATAGTATATATATAGAGATTAATAAATTATTTTTAGGTTTAAATAAAAGGTTTTATTTAATTATAGTTAGAATATTATATTTTACTAGTATATACTTTAGTTAACTTAGTTTAATTGTTATAGCTATATTAATAGTAATTCTATTATTATATTATTACTTATTTTTCTAAATTGCTATAGGGATCTATTTGCTGTAAGATTGGATAATAATATATTTCTTACTATTTAGAATATTGAATTTCTTAAGATTTATAATATTTATTTTAATTAATATATTAGTAATTAGATTGTTTATAACTAATATCTCTTAGGTTATTTTTATAAATATTAAATACTTATTTTTTAATGATTTATTTTTAAAGTTAAGTAGTAAGATAATATATTTAGAAGTTGAATAGGTAGTATTATTAATTCTTCTAATAGAAATTAGTATTACTTGTTTCCTGATTGTTATATTGGGAAAATATCTAGTGAAGCATACTTAATCTATTAATATGGTTAAATAACTAGTATTTCTATAGATATCTAGTTAGTCTTTCTATAATATTAATAATACATTTAGGGTTATCTAGAACTTTAAGTAGGTTTAAATATAAAATCTAAAATTAGTTCCTAATTCTATTATAGTATTTATAGGAGATTATATTATATTAGGCGTAGTGTTTGTATTGTCAGCTTGAAATGTATTATAATATAAGAGTATTAATACTTTTTTATATGAGGTGATGTATTTATAAAAGGTATTTCTACTAAGGAAAATTTCCTTATAGATTCTATATATTTTTAGGATTATAATAGTTACTATTATTAAGAAATTAGTAGTCTTATTATTGTTATCTTCTATAAAGCTAAAGTTATCTTCTAGCTATATCTAATTATTTTATATTTTATTTTAGAATATTTTATTATATTATTTTATACTGTCTTTATTAACTAAAGGTTGCTAATATATATTAGTCTGGCTAGTAGTATTTTAGTTAGATTTATTATTATTTATTTTAATATAGTAAGCTTTGTTTTTCGCTAGTTATAGTAGTAGTAATTTTTAGTTTTTAAGTATTAATTTTTAAGTATTCTAAAGACTACTTTTTTAATAATTAGTATTATAATCAAATCTATAAGATATATATTTTTAAGTATAAAAGTTTAGTTAAATTTAGTTGAATTAGAAGGTTGGATTCTTTTTTTAATTAGAATATTACTATTAGTCTCTAGGTTGTTATATTCTATTATTAGTATATTATATTTATTATAATTTATTAGATCCTAATTACTATAGGCTATTTTTCTAATTAGTAAGTATATTATAATTTATATAGAAATTACGTTTTAATTAGCTACTAACTTATTATATTTTATCTAGATAGAATTAATATTAAGTAAATCGCTCTATAGTTAATATTTTAAATATAAAATTTTAGATTTAGATTAATTAGAAGAAACTATTTAATATAGTATCTAATATTAGTAGAAGTACTACTAATTTAATTAATCTATTAAATAATTTATAAATAGCTTTTAATTATCGAAGTAAATTATTAATACTATATATTTTTATATTTTATATTATAATTTAAGTATAAAACAGGATATCCTTTCTATTAACTATATCTTATAAACTATGTATTACTTTCTTCTATTTTATTATTATATTACTATAGTATAATTAGAATTATTTTTTTAAATTTAGTAGTTATAATAGAAATTAATACTATTCTTAATAATTCGTAATTACTAAAAGATAAAATTCTAGAGTACTATATTAAAGCAGATCCTTAAAAATATTATATTTATATATTTCTAATAATATTTTTTTTAGTTATAATGAGATTATTTATTCTATCTATAAAAATAAAAATATTTATATAGACTATAAATTTACTATTTATAGTTATTCCTAATCTATTAGGATCTTTAGTATTAGGGTTAAATATTCTTATATCTATTAGTTAGAAATTAGAGTAGTTTGTAGTATTAGTATTTAGTAATTAGATCTTATTAGTATTTTATCTTTTATTCTAGTTAAAAGCTTTAGTTATTAGATTTATAATATCTTAATGTTAGTTTTATATTGCTATATTTATTATAATTATTACTACTTCTATTATTAATAGAGCTATAGTTCTATTATTAGACTTATTATTAGAGCTAGAAGGTTATAATATATTATTTTTATTATAAAGTTATTTAATTAGAATATTAAATAGATTAGTAGTTTTTAATATTCAATAAGTATTACTTTTATTATTAAAATTAATTAGACTAATAGTTCTATTAATATTAAGTAAGAAATTAAATAATTAGAATTTCTTAGTAAACTATAGTATATCTAGTTAGGGTATTTCTTCTACTAGAAGTATTTAAAATAAGATAACTAAAGTTAAGAAACTATATTAAGTAAAATTTTCTATTTTATAATACTAATTATATATTATAGATTGAAGTATTCTTTTAGAGTTCTACTTAATAAGAAATTTAATATATAGATAGAAGTTTAGTAATTATATTAGTTTTTTAATAGTATTTATAGTTTTATTTATAAGAATTAGATTATTATTATTAATAATATCTATATTAGTAATATCTAAGTAATATATAATATATTCTAATTCTTATTTTAAGTTAATATGTAATATAAATAGTTAGTAGAAATTATATTATAAGAGATTATAAGTAGGGTAAGTAATAATATAAAATAATTTAATATTAATTTATAAAGTTTAAATAAATTAAAGGAATTATAGAATTATATAATAGTAAGTATTTTAATCAATTAAAAAATAGCTTTTTGATATTTAGATACCCTAGATTATTATTAGTCGTGCTACTAACTATAGGTATTATTATAATATATAGCACGATCTATGGGTAAAACTAGTATAATTGGCTATCTGCGCTAGTAGCCCTTGTGGCCTGATACATGTGGTGCGCCACCTCGTGGCGATGTGGCGTATTGCCACACTGAGCTTGCTCTACCTGTACTCGGTAAGGCAAGGTACCTTGGCCAGTACAGCTGCTGCAGGCTTGGGAAGTGGTTGCAGGAACCGACACTCGTCCAGCCCAGCATCTTCCATGTCCACCAGCCATCCATCCATCCTTGTCCATCGTCTTCTGCCACAACCGGCCTCTTTCCAGACACGATACCTACCGACCCTCAACTCGTCCACGCAGCGAACCGCAAAACGTCGCGTCTTCTCTGCTGCAGGCTGCTTCGTCTGAAACTGCAAGCATGCCGGCGTCGAGCCCAGCCCAAGTGTCTCTCGCCGACACGCCAGCGCTGCAGTAGCTCCCGGATGGTTCATCTGCCACGCCTGACTATTTGTCTTGGTCGTCCTTCAGCTAATTGCCTCCTACGCCTCTCCGGTGAAGAATAAGCCCGAGCGCGAGCCATCAGTGGCCGTCAATGGGTCGTCACTGACGGTGACAGCGACATCTGTGACCGATTCTCGGATGCAACTCGATGCCTCAAGCACGAGAGCTGCCTGGACGACGACGACAATGGACGACGACACGCATCTCAGAAAGGGACACCAGAGACAAGCTGCCTGTGGGCATGATCCATTCGTTATTCTACCCCCCGCCTATCTGATTACCAGCCAGCCCTCGACTCAGAATTCCGACAGCCTCTCATCAAAACTCAGCCACCCCTTTCTTCCTGCACGGCCAACGATCGGGCACCGGCCGTCTTGTCATCCAATCCGACCAAGTGGGATGGATGGCCCGAGTCTGGCTGAGTCGTTCGCCGTAACCCAGAATGTCATCTCATCTTGCTTCTTCAAGCGCCTGCTGCCAACATCCTTGGGTCTCCGTCATGTACCGAACAACCGGACACCTCGTCACCCCCCTCTTCCTACCCGTCACTGTCCTGCTCGGCCGTCTCGTCCTTCTCCTCCTCGAGGCATCATGGCAGCGCCCCCTGGTCTGGCGCCCACCATCTCCCTCGCCCATGAATGACGCCCCAGAACGGTCATCCTCGACGTCTCTGTTGCGGCTCACCACCACCACCACCACCACCAACACCAACACCAACACCACCAACACCACACCCTCGGGCCCCCTTCTCGCTCGCGCAAAGTCTCGACTCCCACCCACCCGCTTGCAAGGTGCCTCCCCTGCCCATGATCTGCCGCGGGTTTTAGTCCAATAATCGGTGCCCCATTCATCTCTGCCCCGTGTCCATGTCAGGGCCGCCTCTCCCGCCCCTTCTGCTGGTGTGCGTCGTGTGCGAGAGGTCGGATGGAAGACGCTCTCTGACATACAAGACGATCTCCAACCCTTGCGCTCGGCCATGGGTGCTCTTTTCTTCTTCTTTTCCGTCTCCTTCACCAAACGTGTCAGCTGCACGTCACTCTAAAACTCTATTGTTTCTTGTCGTACACGAGACGAAGCTGCAAGTGTCTACACTCTTTTGTCCTTGCTGAGCTGTCACCTTCGACTGATCGACCTGGAGAAAGCCTCCTTAACACTATAGTCTATCGCCATCAACGCCTCTCTTTCTCGCCTTTTATCTAATAGCTTCATGTCGTGTCGCCGCGCGAGGTTTCCTGCGCCGCCGTCCTCCGCGAGGTCATGGAGGTCGTAATCCCACCGAGAGAACATGGACCGTCCTACAAGTATACTTGGGACGAAGATGGGCAGGTTGAAAGAATAGAGAGGTAAACGAAGAGAACCCCCTTCAGCCTTACTTTTTCGATACTTCTAGATAAACTTACACGCTCTGCAGAATGCCTGCGGAAAGCAACGAACAGAGGCAGAGCACAGTCAGCAGACAGACGGTGCAATGGCCATTTCTCCGTCACCAGAGCTCCGCTTCCGATGTAGCCTCATCGCGCCCATTTACCGGGTTCACGGGGAGCTTCCCGCAAACTTTTCCCACAGAACGCGAAGCCGCAAGGAGGGCAACATGGGCACCAGGCAAACGTAATTCCACGTCGACGGTCCTCGAGAACATTGTGCCGGACTACATTGTCAACTACATCAGGGGGGAGACGCCAGAGACCATGGCACGCAAGAGAGAGGAACGCAAGCGACAGACCGAGGCCGCAGACGGCGAGCTCGCCGCCCAGGCGGCCGAAGAGTTTGGTCAGGATTTTTACCACGAAGCGACCACGGACAGCCCAGCCACGCTGGCGGCGAGCGAAGACCTGGAAAGGATGCTTCCCCCGCACGAAAAGTTCCACGGCCGCGGTGGCACCTTTGACAGGATGAAGTCTGGGTGGAGGGCCGGCATCGCACTCAACATGGGCATCGGCTTTCTCATCCTCATCATCGCAATCGTGTGTCTGGTCCTCGCCCTCGTCGTCGTCGGCATGATTAGAGGCGAGAGCCGGCTGTTTGACGGCTCCTGCGGCAAGGCGAACGAGATCAAGATTGGCCTGTTCGTGGCCATCAACATCATCGCAGTCGCCCTGCTGGCCACTGCCAACTACGTCTTCCAAGTCCTCAGCAGTCCGACACGCACCGAGCTCGAGATGGCGCACGAAGAGCACCGCTGGCTTCACATTGGAGTGCCGTCCTTGAGAAATCTCCGCTTCATCTCCAGCCCTCGGGTTGTCCTGACGGTCGTCATTATGTTGGCGGCCGTCGGCACTCAAGTAATGTGCGACAGCCATTTTTACCAAACGTTTGTCTCAGTTGCTGACCTCTTTCCAGCTATAATGCCGTGATCTTCACGACGCAGTCCGCCTTTTCCCATCAGATCGCCTTCGTCACCCCGAGATTCCTGTCGACCGGCCCGTTCAGCAATGCATCCGAATCCAACGCCGGTGGTCTGTCCAGGCCAGATCTGCTCGGCCTACAGGACCAGGCAGCGAGGGGCCAACTGACGAACCTTACCACCGCGCAATGTCTGGCCGAGTTTGGGGGTGTTTTTCAATCCGACTTCAGTGCCGTCTTGCTGGTCCTGGATGCCCCATCGCCCAGCAACTCCCTCGTCCAGACCGCAGCGTCCGGATCCTCGCTCTCTCAGTTCGTCGACCCCGCCAACCCCGACGCCATGACATTCAACGGCTCGACAGTCGAGTTCTGCATGGCCCGCCCAGAGGGACCCGAGTTCTGCTCTGTGATGCTGAATGGCTCCCTCCTGGGCGTAGTCGCCATCCTCAACCTCGTTTCCGTCTCTGCCATTGGCGCCGTCTATTTCTTCACCGGCTTCGAGCCTCTCGTTACGCTGGGCGACGCATTGGCTTCCTTCCTCTCACAATCGGACCACACCACCAGAGGGGCCTGCCTTTTGGACAAGAAGGATATCACCCACGGCCGCTGGGGTTACAACGAAGCGAGAGAGTGGACCTCCAGGCAACATTTCTGGCTTCAGACGCCTAGCCTGCTGCTCTGGGCGGTGTGGTTTCTCACCTGGGCCGCTCCGGCCGGCCTGGCTGCGGCAGCTCTCGGCGTCTCCATCAGCAAAACCCCGACACCCATCTTCAGCTCGTTCGGTCTCGCCCCCGACCACGAGTTGTATGTCATCCGCAATGGCGGCGCCCGTGCCGCGTTTGGTCTCGTCGCGGCCCTCCCTCACCTCCTTCTCGCGGCCCTCTACCTCTCCACCAACACCCTCATGTCGTCGTACTTTCTCTCGCACGAGATGAGCCAGTTCGCCCTCCCCGGCATCTCCCTCCCTCTTCGCGTGAGTTCCGGCAGGCCACTCGGTGCTCAGACGACGAGCTTGTTCCTCACCCTCCCGCGCCCCTACTCCTGGCTTCTGCTTGTCCTCTTCGCCGCCGCGGGCTTCGTGCTCAGCCAAGCCGTCGTCATGGTCTTTGTCAACGCTCTACCTGCCACCAGAGACTCGGACTTTCCTGCCCCTCTCAACGGGGTCGGTTTCAGCGGCGTGGGCTTGCTGGCCTTCCTTGCAATTATGGTGCTCATCGCGGGTCTCGTCCTGGGTCTCGGTCTGCGACGTGCGGATCCCACTCCCACGCGCATCGACGGCGACCCGGCGGGCAACCCGCTTGTTCTCAAGGGCGGGAGCTGCTCGGCCGTCATCAGCGCGCGATGCCATCGCTCGCCGGGCGACATTGGCGCTGCGTACCGCGAGGTCGCGTGGGGCGTGATCCACGAGACGACGGGGTCAGACGTCCAACATGCTGCGTTTTCGAGTTTGCCCGTCACCGTCCTCAACCCCGTCAAGAGCTATGCCTAAACGCTGTCTTTGTCTGTTATTATGAGGCGCAGTAGTCGGGTGCATAGTGTCTCGTGTCGAATCCTTGCATTTCAACTGTATATATATTTGGTCTTTTTTGGGGGTTCTTTGCGAGGTCACATTCTTCGGACAGCGGTTTGAAAAAGCACAATCTGGATGCATTTAGTGGTGTTAATCGGGCTGTTGGGTTGGGTTCTTTTCACAAACGACACGCGTCACGAATCTACGGGAACGGGAAAAGAGGACATATGGGGGCACATGTTCGGGCACACGTGAGACGGCGCGGAAACGGGATGGTTATCGAGTAGATTATACCCTAGTGTTTTGGTTGGGCAGCAGGAACGATAGTTACAGACGTCCCTAGACGGGACGATGCAATACGCAATCCGATACAGTCGACATGAGAACTATTCGAATAGCTTTTCCTCAAGTGATTTGGGTGTTGGCCAGCGTGGTCGGGCCGTAGTGTAAGTCACGAAACTTCCCGACGGCGCTCCCGGCTTCGAGGTCAGGACGCGCCGTCTTTTGTGTGGTGAAACTATTACGTTAAAAAGACGAACGACACCCGTCATACCACAAAGCAATTTAGTCTGGTAACCGACCTCAACAAGAACAACAGGATTGAACGAGTTGTCGGCGGTTCAACGCATCCATCCCGCTTCGTCGCGTAATTCCGCCACCCGAGCAATCCAACGCACGGGTTCGAAGAGCAGCTTCAAGCGATTCTGCTTCCGTCACTGCGGTCCGTCGCACAATGAAAAACCATGTAACTCATCGAAGAAATACGGATCCCGAAGTTCCGGCGGTGCTAGACGACGGGAATGGTAGAACTCAACTAGCCAAACGAACATGTATGTCTGCGCAAGCCCCTCCGGCAACAAAAAGGGCCAGCACGCCGGGGCATGTCGATGGATAGGTACCTACTACCTAAGCGGCCAGTCTAGCACGTGGCTTACCTCGCGTCTCACCGGACGCGGCATGTTCCTCTCATGCATGGTTCACAGGAGCCGCGGTCGACATCTGGTGTTCTTGGGAGCATTTCCGATAGCAGAACAACTCGGACAAGGGAACGTGCCACCCGTCCCGTGGAAAGATGGGGCATATACACCTCCAAAGGTGGTAGAAGCTCCATCCCAAGACTTTCGTGATGTAGTGCCGAGTCCGAGAAAGCCCGGGGTGAGCTGCTCCCACGTTCGGCACTTACTCTGGTGACATTCGACAACTCACGACAACGCGGCAGCGAAAATCCCATGCTCTCTGACCTCTGAGCTCAACCACACGAGACCCCGTTTCCGGACGCACGTTGTGCTGGCCATCCGAGGCAACTTCGCGCGTGAAAGCCTCCCGAAAGCAGGACGGAATGGCTCGTCGTCGGCTGCAGTTTGATGAGGACTTAGCACAAACCAACATGGCCCGAGGATGCCAGGAATGTCAAGGTCGTTCACTGCCAGATACTATGACGAGCCGGGCCGAGCCGGGAGACGAACATCTCAGAAGCCAGACATTGTCACGAACCGCAACAGTCACAACCTGCCAGAGACGCCAGTTCCCTCGGGCTACCCAGCTTTCAAGGAGTGTCAACTCCTCCGTGGTGCAATACCGCACACTAGGCCTCCTGGGACCGTCGCTCATCGGCCTCCGCAGGAGACATTTTTAATGAATGTAGCAGCGTAATCAGGCCCCAGCCGCCTTCAAGCTCACAGAGAGTTGGCAAACCACTCGGCGCGTCAAACCCGGCGGCCACTTCGCCCCTTTCAGGGCGGAATCGCATAGTGATTTTGTTATGGGGTGATGTTGTACAATACAGGAAATCCAGTAGCGACTGTAGTCGTCGTGCGCCTGCCCGTCCCCAATGCTGCTTCCGCAGCCATGGGTTGATCCAGCCCCGCCGTCCTGGCGTCGCGGATCTTGCTATGCAAAACAAATGTCCTTGAAGCCTCGCTACAGAATAAGCAGGGAATAAAGAAAAAGAAAAGGGACGTTGTGCCATGTGGGCCCTTCTCGCGATACGCCTGTGCTTGCTTGCTGTAAGAAAAAAATCAAAAGTTTCCTCCCCATCCAATAGCCATTTTCTGCAATTACGTTTACAAAAGGTGGCACAAAGCCAGCGCGACAGACATACAGCCGGGGCAGGCCCGTCACTCGTCCTCGACGGCGCTCTCATCAGCCGGCTTGGCGGTGCTGCCCATGCTCGACTTGACATTGCCTCTGGCCTTCTCCTGACTCTCCACGAATCTATCCCAGTGCATGGGATCGAGTGCTCGAAGTCCCTCACGAACCTGGTCGCGATCTTCGTGGAAGACGCGCATGATGCCCTTTTGCTCCACCTTTTGGGTCAGATCCGGATCGTCAATCTCCTCAATCATCTGGTGGAGCATCGCGGTATGCTTGGGGTCGAGACCGACTTCGAGCACGCCGCTGAGCAGGCCGTAGTACTCGGGCTTGATGATGCCGGAGCGGATCTTGTGACCCGCGCGGTGTATCCTGCCCTCCTCTTCGACGAGCGCCTTGGACGTGTGAGACAAGGTCGAGTTCGTGCGGGGCAGGCCAGGCCGGACTTGGAAGCCCAAATCGTCCTCAGGGTCTGACGGGATGGTGCCCTGGTCAAGGTCCTCTGCCGACGACAGCGACGTCCCGAGCTTGTCGCTCTGGCTGGGTAGTGTGCTCTCGTATGCATCGTCGTTGGACACGCGAGTATCAGGGAATTCGTCCTCGAATCGCTTGATGATGTTGGCGAGTGTGGTGTCGAGGAACATCAACTTGCGCAAGTTGTGCTCGTCCTCCTCCGGGTTGCCCCTGGCCTTGGACAACGCCGGTTGCAGGCGGAGACGAATCTTCCGGGCGCTGGCGAGCAGATGCTTCGACATATCCTTGGCCTTTCCTGGAGGCAGCTTGGGCCGAGGACTGGCCGGTGCCGGGACGCCGTCCTCAAAGTCTCGAATAAACTCGCCGGACTGTCTTCTTGACTCGTCGCCTCTGTTCTTGAGGCAGCACGTGAGGGCCTTGACGACACCGGTGCCACCAATGACATAGTCGTCATCGGGTGTCGACTCGACGTCTGATGAGTCGTCCCTGAGCACATCGTGACCGACGAGGTGTGCGAGCACGTCGGGGTAAGGTGGAACAGGTCCGGTCAGCTGAGACCCTTGCGACTCGGCCAAGGCCGTCGATATCACTGCGCTAATGTCTCCGATGGGGAACCGCTCCATGTTGCGCAGGCAGTACGCCACCACCTGCTTAGCAAGGGCCTTGACAATCTCCCCAGAGTTGTCGCTCGGGACGTCAATATCCACGCAGACAATGGTTTTAGACACGCGCGTGGCTGCGAGGAAAGAGGCGTACAGAGCGCAGGCTTCTTCCTGGGCCTCCTCGGTCTTGGCGTCGGCGAGCTTGACGAGCTCCGGGTTCTCGAGGAGGCTGATGTGGGCAAGGAGCTTCGCCTCGGGCAGAATCTCGGCCAGGGCAATTGCTTGTTCCGATGTCATGGCGACGTCGGCCAAATGAACGCGCCGCAACCCGTTCAATTTGGGCAAATACCTATTCCATGTTAGCCAATGGTGCCCATCGCGTAGGAGGGACGCCACTTACTTGCGCAAAAGGCCAACCGCGCTGGGATCCGACTTGCACAGATCCCGGTTGTGCGAAAGGTCGATGAACCGAAAGTCGTTCAGCTGTGCGAGTGCAGGGAAGATCTTGCAAAGCGAGCCTGGCTTCAGGTTGCACTCGGCCAGGCTGAGCGCCCAGAGCGAGTCCTTCTCTGAGATGGCGTTGGCAATGACGTCCATGTGGTCCCGGAGATCGTTGCCGCCCAGGTCCAGGCCCTCGCAGCTGCTTTGAGAAAGGTACTTTGCGACATGTTGCAATCCCTTGTCGTCAATGTTGTTATGCGCGAGACCTAGACGCCGCACACCACACTGTATGATGCCGTCTATCACTACGCCCAGGTCATCCGGGCCGAGGTTCGTCTCGCCGAGGTTCAAGAGCTCCAGCGTCGATCCGGCCAGTCGTTCACCAATGGCCTTGGAGAACAGCATGGCGCAAACGTTTTGAGGCTGTTCGTCTTGGGAGTGCCGCAGCAGATGGTGGTTGTGTCCGTTTTGTGCAGGTTGAGCCAGTTGTGGGAACGATATTGTCGACAAGTCGAGAAACTTTAGCGTCCTGCAGAGGTAGACAAAGAGGCACACGTGCTTCCACCCCTCCGGTCCAATCTTGTTGTTTTTAAGCACAAGTCTCTCGACGAAACCGCCCTGAGAAGTGAGACCGTCCGGCTGCGTGTGCCTTCGCCGCTTAGACTCGGGCTTTTTCGTAGCCAGCAGACCGGCGAGAATGACCCTCAGCCCCTCGTCCGACAGGCCGCAGTTTTCCAAAATGAGCTCCTTTACCGGCACGACCGCGAGGTAGTCGCCAAGGGTCACGAGATCTGGCAGTTGCATCCAGTAGCCGGTGAGGTCGAGCTTCTGAACCATTCCAATCTCGTCGGAGCAGTTTGACGGGCTGTTGAGCTGCTCGGTGATCTTCTTGAGAATGGGCGTCTCTCTCAGCTGGCAGCAGCGCCGGTATATCCTCAGGGGGTTCGTCGTCGGCGAGGCCGTCGTCTTGGGCGTCGCAGCGGTCGGCGTACCTTCGCTGGAGGAATCGCTGTCGTCGAGGTGAATCTCCATAGGGATCGTGCCGTTAGCCTCTGCCAGTTTCCTCTTCTTCTCTTTCCTTGCCTTCCTCTCCTCCTCGCTCTTCTTCTTCTTCTCCTTCTTTTTTGTCTCCTTTTCCTTGGGTTCTGCTGGCGCGGTTCCGTTCTGGGCCTCGCAATCCTTCATGTCCTTCGTGTCCTTCACGGCGTCGGTCCCTTCATTTTCTGGCTCCTTGGGGACGGACTCTCCTGTTGTGTGGATGACGCCGTCCCGTTCCTTTTGTTCCTCGAGGCTCTTGGGGTTCTTGAGGGCCTCACCCTCGCCCTTTTCGGTAATCTTGCACGCTTTGGACTTCTCCAGCGGTTTCTTGGCAGGCAGTCCGGTATCGATGTACTTTGGCATGGGGGCGATTTCGACGTCGACGCTGAAGGCGACTCTTCGGAGTTTCGCCTGGTGCAAGTCCGAAATCTGACAGCGCTCGCGGTTGTGATCGACATTGAGGACTTTTCGCTCGACTAAGCCGTGAGTCCCTTTCACGCCGGGGCTCAGCACACCGCCCGACGAGGACAACCGGCGAAAGACGCCGAGGAAGCCGGCCTGACCACGGCCCGGGGGCGCTGGCGTGTAAGGTTGGTCGCCGTCATACTTGGCGGCGTGGGGGAGCACGGCGTTCTTGGCCGGAGTGACCTTCGGAGGTGCCGGACCGGAGTCCTTTGGTGGCGTGTTCTGGGGCTGCTGGCTCGCCTGGGTGTTGTTGTTCGGCGAAGAGGAGAACTTGGAGGAGATGTTGGAAAACCACGAGTTGCGACGCGACGGGGGCGTTCCGTTGGGGCCCGACTTCTCGTTGGAAGGACTCCTTCCTAGTGGCGGCCGCGACACGGGGATGGGCCTCGCGCCTTCTGTGGTGCCCTTCGCGGCGTCGGTGGTGCCGTTGGCATTGCCGTTGGAGTTGCCATTGGCAGCTGTCTGGACAGTGGTCGGTGACGGAGGCGGTGGTGAGTCTCGAGGGGCGGAAGTCGAGGACCGTCGCACGGTCAAGGGTTTCGGCGGCCTGTCTGTGAATCGCATCATGAATCAGCATGGAAGATGGCGAGGCGCTCTGGGTGTTGGGACAAGATGGCCCGAGATAGAAGGAGAGACGAGGGGAATAACAGGCTGTTGGACGAATCCATCCACCGGCAGATAGCGAGCGACAGCTACCCAGATCTCTGGCGCGGGTGGTGGCGAGCGCTACTCGGTACAGGGTGCTTATCTGGGTCGACTTGGCCGGAGGGATTGTGGGTGCGTCTGCGGGTGCTGGAGGCGGTGGTGCTGTGGGCGACGACATGGGCGAGAGCAGCGCAGGTAGTGAAAGACTGGGCGACCAGGGGCGAGGGCCAACGGCCATGGAAGATGAGGTCAGAGGGAGCAAACAACGTCGCTTACCTTTTGGAGAACCGTGGGTCATCCAGCTAACATCTACTCCGTGAACCTGCTCCATAGCGTATACACCTTGTGTCGCGGAATTGCAAACGAGGCGCGCAGTTCTCTGCAATGATGGCTAAAGAATGGCCCGGAGAGGAAGACGGAGATGTGGACGCAGGGCCGCGACGGGCCGGAAACACGAGGTCGTCCGAATAACAAACACAAGAATAGCAATGTCGCCCGGGTGATTATCGAGGGTTTGTAACTTTGGTTTGGGGTGGTCTTCTGGCACGGCGCAAAAGAATGGAGTGGAAGACGAAAGTCTGATTCAGCCCGGAAGAAGCGAAATGGTGGTGGTGGCTGCTTAAGGTGATTTCTAAGGCTGAGGCGAGAGAGACGATGGCGGCAGGCGGGAGGTGGAGGGCACTTGGTTATTGTCCGTCCGGACCCTGCGAAAGGTTTCCTTAACCTTTCCGTTCGGTACGTAGACGCGGGATGGGCAGACACAGACGTGCCACACGTACGTTGGGTACCTAGTAGTGTACAAGTAGAGCAGAGGCACCTGTCTATAAGTGGCAATCGTGAGAATGAGCCCATCGGCAGGAATAGAGGCGGGTGGGTGGCACTTCGATCCTGCCGACACTTCAGATACCTTGGTTGGTGCAATACGCAGTACTGCGTGTGCTCGGTACTCAGGCCACTGGTATGATATCGTCAGGGACAGATGTGCGCAACAGGGCTAGACACTAAATTGTCAGGAATCGAGAAGGTGAGTTGGCGTATAATAGCTTGTACTCTGTACGGAGTAGAGAGACAGAAAACACTGCGCAGCGTCTTTTACTTTCTTGCTCTCTCTTTTCTTCGCCGTTGGCTGCTTTCTGTGAAGCAACCTGCAACCCAGCGCTTCGGCTGAGATGGGACGGGATTCCGTGGGTTCCTCAAACTGCTCGAACCTAGGTACCTATGTAGTCATTACTGTGCAATGTACTTTGGTTGGTGCTGTAGCCGGCAGCTAACACAAGTACCGGTCTACGGCGAAATAGACAGGTGTTCCTGGCAACTTCAGGAAAGGCCGGACGTGGCAGCTTTAGCGGGGTTCATTAACCTTTTCTGAGGGTAAGCATCTCGTCATTGGCACCACCTGGGCATCACGATGGCCGAAATTTGGAGACGGAGGGCACACGCCTTGGCGCGCGAATGAAGATGCACCCTACAAATACATCACTTTAATAACAGAGTCGGCATTCAGCCAAAACTTCTGGAACCTACGCAGTCTTTTCCCCCTTTCTCACTCG
This sequence comes from Colletotrichum spinosum, assembly GCA_004366825.1. Lineage (NCBI taxonomy): Eukaryota > Fungi > Ascomycota > Sordariomycetes > Glomerellales > Glomerellaceae > Colletotrichum > Colletotrichum spinosum. The sequence goes on along the minus strand of QAPG01000044.1, from coordinate 116,180 downwards.
CCTTGGCCGTACGGATGATGAGGAGTCACGGCTGCTCACAGACTGGCCCGAATACCGGACGTCCTGGGCATGGGCCGATGGGCAGTCCCGCAGCCATCAGTACCATCGGATGGACGTGCTCAGGAACCCATCTCGGCCATGCAGAATCCTTTTCTGCAGTAGTGTCAACCAAGAAATCTCACTACGCAGTAGGGTTATGGGCGGCGGTCGAGTACTCCGCAACCCAGATGTCTCTCCAAAGCAAGGTAGCCCAAGCACCTACGAGAGGTTCTGTACTATGTATAGGCAAGCACCCAAGGTAAACGTGCCTGGACTAGAGGCATGGGGGCACATTATTCATGTCGGAGTGCTGGCTAGCTGGCTTTGGCTACTCGTTTTCCTGTGCTGTACCTACCGATGCAGAGTATGTAGACCACCAAATCAATGGTTCTGCTGACATGCATTTCGACTCTGTCAGTCTTTGCTTTCACGACTAATCTCATCCTGTGGCCGAGGGAGAAGGCCAAGACGTAAGGTGCAGGTGCAGGTGCAGCCTGCGCCCTGATGAGTGCCCGCTCGCTGTCGAAATAACTGACACGTCTCGCCTGATACACTGGCAATTACTCCGTACACAGTAGGTACTTGATCAAGCGAGCGCTCATTTCCAATACCTAGATGCCTCAATCGTCTCCCTCATCAACGCCGCCGCGAATGAGCACTTGGTTATCACGGATGGGCAACAAACAGCAAAAGCAGTGACAATAACTAGCCCAGCTGGGATACGGTGCAGCAAAGTGTGGTGACTGACCAACAAGCATACTACGATGCCAATACATTGGGCGTCTAGGGTAATGCGCAGCTACCTACAAGTACCTGAGTGTCAACTCCCAGGGAAAAAAGGAATGTGGACCGGGTCAGTGCCGTAGGGGACCTCCGCTGCCGTCACCAGGTGGGTGGCCGGTGGACTGGCTCAACCACGCCATGATTGGACGGCACTACCGAGATGTCCCACCCAAGGGCGGGGGTATCCACACCTCACTCAACGTCAGAGCATGGCGACACTGAAGAATGACTGGAAATTCCCTCTGATGTTCTTCCATGAACCGACGAACCCCTCGCCCCTCACCCGTCACACCAATTCCATGTTCTTGTTTAATGCCCTTATTCGTCCGCTTCGGTCTCCGTCTCTCGACCCGCTGTGCAATGTATCGCAGGCCAAACCTGCTGCGTGCTTTCTGCATCCTGCTTTCTAATTACTCCACGGCCTTGGGGGCGGAATTCCCCAAGACCTCGATTTACTGAAGGGATGAGTTTCTTAATAATCGATTCCCCCCAAACATCATTCACCCTCAGCAATTGGTCGCCTTGCCTACTTGCCTACTCTATACGTACAACAAAACAACAAATCTGATAACGCCCCGGAAGAAGAAGTATAAAGAAGTAAACAGACACTGAGATGAACCAGAGGAGACTTGGCTCTATGCGTAGGCTAGCAGGCCTAGCCGGAGGTCCTCTGCCATCTTAACCATTTGGCCTGTCTTGGGTTCATACCTGGAGATGCGGCACTTGTCTGGATCATGCATCAATCACCCTCTTCAGATCGCCCAAAAGCACCATCAGAAACCTTCGCCGTTGAAAAGTGCCTCCTCGCCTTGTACACAAGCACTGCGAGTACACTCAACGATAGCCCCTCCCTTGTGAGGTGAGGTAGGTATACGTACAAACACTGACAGCGCGGACAGACGGACACCGCCAGTGAAAACCCAACTGCATGCCACCCACCTTTAACCCTGCGCCGCCGGCCCTTCAGTAGGCCCTCCCCCTAGTCGGATCTCTTTCTGCAGCGATGCCCCCAATCGCCTTTACTGCGGAGGTCCCTTTTCTGCTGTGTGTACTTTACGTAGTAGTATGGGTGGGCTGGTACCTGATGTGATGCCTTCTCTACCTATCCCTATGCTTGCTTGGAAACCCGTTTCCCTCTGTCTCTCTGGACCCTCACGGCCTCCCCCTCCCCCTCCGTCCATCCCGCAAATAATTCCCGCGCGCAAGAGTTTCAACCGCTCTTCGGCCGCGCTGCTCGTCGCCGCCCTCGATTCGAGGAGCATGCTGCATACGGATACTGTGTAGGTAATTAACCACACCAGCTGCTGCCTGCTCCACCTTCCTTGGTTCAGCGTACTCGGCCACCCACGCAAGCTGGTGACTCCAATGTCGCCATCGATGCTATTCCCACACGTCGTGGGACTGCCTGGCAAGCCTGGCCTCGCAGTAGTAATCGCACCACCTGAACCCGTGGAACCAGGGCGACACCTCACCTCTGGCTGGTCCAATCGGTCGTTTGCCCATCTCCAGCCCTACCAGCCAGCCCATCCACCGAGCCACAACACACTGTGCCATTGATTGATCCCGGGGCCCTCCGAGCCCACGCATACCGAACGAGACCAGGTGCCATCGCATCTCTTGATTCTCAGCTGAGATCGTCCCTTTCCTACCAGTCTCCTGGCCTGATCTGATATCACTCGTCCTGCCACCCCGGCTGTCTCGTGCCCTCTTCCTTGGCCTCCATCACACACACGCGCCAGTGAAACGGTGGAACCCAAGCCAGCGTAACTACTCGTCCGCCGCCTTGCCCTAGACTCAGCTTGGCGAACATTCAATCAAGCATTTTCCCCCTTGCGCCGGCGCAGTTCGTGCCCGCACACAATCGCGTGGCGTGCGTTGGGACTTCATCGCCTAGCCTCGGATGGGCGGCTGTGATTCACATTGTTGGTCACCTTGGCCGACCTTTATTCGACACACCATTTTGACGTCTGGCATTTGGGATATCTCATTGAATTGTATGGAAGTTTCCTTTCCGTTGACCCGTCATAAATCCGCTTTTTTCCCTCGGATTCTGCCTTTTGCCCTGTAACTCCCGAGACTTGCCAACAAGCCAATGCCAAAACGTCAAAACAAACACCTGCCTGCCCTGGTGATCCCACGAGCGAATGATTTCTTTTTCATGACCGCGCTGCTAGATACAACAACCACAAGCTTACTCCTCACGGAACTCGGCAATGCGCTCCTTGACGCGCTGCTCCTTCTGCTCCTTGGTGAGACGGGCGACCTTGTACTTCTTGGACTCGGCCTTCCACTCGTCCTTGGACTTCTTGGAGCCCTCGGGCTTCTTCCAGGGGTCCTCACGGATGGCGGCGTGGGCCTCGGTGTAGAGCTCCTCGAGACCGTCGGCCTCGACGTCGTCGTCAATGTACTGCTGGAACTGGGACTTGAAGCGCTCCTCGTCGTCGTCGGCGAGGGTCTCCATGTACTCGGCGACGTGGCCGCCAAAGATGTAGTTCTTCAGGGTGTCGGCGTCGAGCTCCTTGGTCTCCACGTCGTAACCGGGGAAACGCTTCTCGGAGTGGGGGACGAGGATGCCGCCGTCAGAGGCACCCTTCATGGCACCAAAGATACGGGCACCGGTAGAGGTGCGGTGAAGACCAACGTCGAGGAAGGCCTTGAAGGGGCGGCGCTCGCCGTCGTCGGTCTCGGCGGCCTCGGTGAGGGTGTACTCGCCGTCGGCCTCCTCGACACCGGTGAAGGTCTTGTCGAGGCCGAGCTTGCTGAGGGCACGGCGGGCGATCAGGAGACCGGTGGCGTAGGCGGCGGCCCAGTTGGTGAGACCGTGGGTGATGCCGTAGGCGGGAAGCTCGTGGGCGTAGGCGGCGACGAACACCTTGTCACCCGAAATCTCGGAGGTGACGATTTGCATGATGATGTCGCGGTTGGTGAAGCGGACCACAAGACGGTACTTGGGGGCACCGTACTTGTTCTTGGCCTGGGTGATCAGACGCTTACGGGCATAGTAGTCGGTCTTGCCCTGCTGTCTGCGCTTGTACTTGGTCTGGAAGCGGCTGTGGGCAATGTCAGCGAACAACAGTCCTCGAGGGTCCCATCGAGATTCGGAAGGCTACTACTCACCTGTAGTACGCGCTGTTCTTCACCAACTTGTGGAAGGTCTGTCGCGATTGATCCCGAGTCAGCAATTTGCGCTTCAGATTTGGCCCTCGATCCGAAGCATCTTGCTTTGACTCCTTTCCCAATGAGACATTTCTGCCTGCTAGAAGGGCCACGCCATGGGTCTCATGACATTTGGTTTTTTCGGTGTCTTCGTCGCATTCCTTCTTCGGCTCGAAGAATGGTGTAGCTGGTTGTTCAACTTACCATCTTGACGGTATTTGCGAGCGGGCGGGTAGCTCGGGGAAATTGTCGATTTGGTGGTGTCGTCGAGTTGTCAGTCGGGGAATCGAAATTTCAAAGCGAAAGCGATAAAATGTGTGGGATCTTCTTTTGGAACCCTAGCGGGAACGGCCCACAGAATTTCGCTGCACTCGGGCGGTCTATCGGTCGGTCACGAGTCACGTGGACTGCCGGTGCGCCGGCTGGTGACGAGTCAGGTGACCGACCGATCAGTGCTCCATGCTTATCCCGCGATAACAGCACTGTCACTTATCTGGGCCGAGGTCCCGGCGTCTTCACCGAGGTGGGGGTAGTCCCGTCCCTTCCCCCCAGGTTTCGGCCCCGGCATACTGTTTTATGTCTGCAGAGCGGTTTCGCACCGTACAAGTGTTACAACAATCCCAGACGATGCAGTCGTTGGAAGAATCCGACACCCTCTTTGTCGATCATATTCTAGATGTTGTAGACGACATGTCGGGGTCCAAGCAGCCAAAAGTCCTGCTCTTTGACATTGGCGGAGTGTGTGTAAGTGGCCCAAGTCATTTGACCATGAGTTAGACGGACTGACTTTGGCAGGTCGTATCTCCGTTCCAGTCCATTCTGGACTATGAGCTCAGTCTCGACATACCTCCAGGATGGGTGAACTATTCTATTTCCAAGACCAGTCCAACGGGCTTCTGGCACCGCCTCGAGACCGGTTCCATAGCCATGGACACGGCCTTCTTCGAGGGCTTCGGCAAAGATTTGAACGATCAAGGTCGGTGGGAGACTTTTTACACTCTCCAAAGAGAAAAGAACCCGTCGCTTCCCCGGGAGATCCCACCCCTGCCGTCCGTCGATGCGGAGTTTCTGTTCAACGCCATGATGACCAACTCGATACCGCCAGACCCCTGGATGTTTCCGGCCTTGAAGAAGCTCCAGGCCAGTGGTAAGTACATTATTGCTGCTCTCAGCAACACCGTCATCTTCCAGCCGGGACACAAGCTGTGGAAGAAGGACTTCATGGACGACCCGGTGCGCTCCATTTTCGACGTCTTCATTTCCTCGGCTCACGTGGGTCTGCGCAAACCCGATCCAAAAATCTATCAGCTTGCGCTCAAGAGGCTCAACGAGTATGCCGCTGAAAACGCAGACACCGAGAGAGGCCGGGCTCTTGGGTGGGGCGGCGGCATCAAGCCCGCCGACGTCTTGTTTCTCGACGACATTGGTGAAAATCTCAAGGCGGCAAGGAAGCAGGGATTCGGCACAATCAAGGTTCATCTGGGCAGGACATACGAGGCGGTCGAAGAGCTCGAAAAATTTACAGGACTCGCACTGGAAGGAGACCATCCAAAGATCCCCGTGAAGCCGAGAATCAAAGGCAGCGACAAGGCAAAGTTGTAGAGGTCTGGACACTCGTCGTACTCTAGGTTCTGCTGGCTACAAACAGATAGACGGCGTCTACGTTCAAAATCTTGCCATTCACAGCATCCTTCTCCCATTCCTCCCGAAAGAGAGTCCGGGTCTTGTCCCTGAACTCCTCCGTCGCCAGATTCACCGTCAACGGGGTCCCGGTGATCCATTCAAACTGCTCCTCAATCTGGTCCGCGCTGTAGTACGTGTCGCCCTGCCCGGTGAGACGGTCCATCAACTCGATTTTCTCGACTTGGTATCCTGCCCGCTCCAGGATCTGTTTGAATGAGTTTTCGTCTTTGATCCACTTCCGGTTGCTGGGGAATTTCGAACCTAGCCTTTTGGCTGCTCGCTCCAGCAACAAGCCGACCTTGAGGTTGTCCTCGTGGGTGATGTCAATGAGCAACCTCCCTACGGGCTTGAGAAAATTTCGCCAGGAAACAACTACGCTCTCTGGGTTGTCGAATAGCACGAACGCGCTGGAGCAGAGAATGTCGAAAGTCTGACTGTTGAGCTCTGGCAACATTTCCGATTTTTTGTCACGTCGTGGTTGAAAAGGCGAATTTTGGCGTCGGGCTTTAGCTGTTCCTTCTTCTGACGGGCCTTGGCGAGCACGGCGTCCGTGATGTCAACGCCGACAATCTCGCCCTCTTCCCCAACCTGTTCAGTCGCGATGAAAAACTCGAGGCCGGTTCCGCAGGCCAGGACCAGGACTCGTTCGCCAGCTTGGATGTCTGCGATCGCCATGAAGCGCTTCGTGTAGTCTGGATGGAAAGAGTTCTCGTAGCGATCGGCCCGCGCGGTGTACATTCGCTGCGAAGAGGCCGCCTGCGTCTCTCGGTCGATGTCTATCATGATGGTCATTTGCCAACGCTCTGGTCTGTGTTTGAAGAACTTGCTGAGTTACACTCTTCTATCTCAGTAGTATATCTACGCGTATTGAAGCCCAATCTCACACATACGACCACACCCACTGGAGAACTCGGGATCCCGTCCGCTCTCCCATAGATAAGCCAGTGAGGGCCGGATTAGTAGTTGGGTCGGTGACGACCAGCGAATACCTGGTGTTGTATGTTTTTGCCGTTTTGATGCTTAGGCGGGCGTGGATGAGCGACTGGGAGTAACCTACATTTAGCTTAAAAGGTCAGATGAACCCGCATTAGTAAGACTTGCTGGTGTTGGAGAGCTAAGATGTCGGTCGCTAGCTCTTATCTCCTATATCCGAGGGGTTATGTATGGCTTGTGGCAGCGACATGTAAGTCTTCCGCTTTGTCAAGATGAACTCGCGGGCCTAGCGCTCGACGAGCCGCTAGGTTATTGATTCGAACGACGTTCTATAGAGTCCAAGTCCCACCAACCGTCAACAGTACTGTCAAATGCTGGGCTTCTCTGCATGAGCTTCGAGACAATCTGTGCCGCCGTGCCCTCTTCGACCTGCCTTTCCGACCGAGTTACAAGAGCAAGATGCCAATCGACTGCTCCGATTCATCAACGTTGGGGGGTTACCCTTCATGGGGCAGATATGCCTCCTCGATAATGGCTCAGTATCAACTTAGCCGGCCATCCTTCTCACGGCCACTGGAAACGTCCAATGTATTTTTACATTTCATGCTACCTACATTGTTGATGTAACCATCGTTCAAGCTTCGACCGCGAAGCGATACTTCTCGTCAGTTAGCCCGGCGAGCTCCTCGAAACCAGAAGTGGAGTCTTGCCGAAGTGAGGCCCAACATAGCCCCCTGCATGCTCTGGTTCGCGTCATCTTCGCTATCAGGGAGCCTGGCAAGGAGAATGAGCCAACAGCAGTGAAGATGTATTTATGGGACACCCAGGGCGATTGTCGAAACCCGTGCCGCCTCCTATGTCCTTATGCGGCCGCCGGTGCGCAACTTGTCCGAAACATCGGCTCAACCTGTAGCCAGGCTGTCTGCGCCTTGACCTCAACACCGAAGGCCTTGATGGCCGTTGGAAGCATTGTTGGTCAGAGTCCACTAACGTAGTCATCTTGCCGAGGCGAGCTCCCAATCGCGAATGGCCATGTAGATAGTACCTCTTGGGTAGTCGCCTGAGAGCACAGCCGGCATGTCATCGCTGGCTTACACTTTGTCAAGATCATGGCGCCTTTCACAGCGTGATGGAGAAGGCCTAAATGGGGCCTCGAGGACGGAGCAGGGTACCTGTCTTGGTTACTGCGCCTCTGTTCGACCAACTCTCGCAGACGGGCTCCTAGCAAGGGTTTTGTTGGTTGGGTCGCGATCCTCAAGGCCTAAGCTGCAACAACTTCGAAAACCGGCTGTCAACTATTAGCGATCCCTTCAACTCTTCGGAAATTGATCACCAAAATATGATTCGAGCAAGTGAGATACTTACAGTAAACTGGCTTGTTGAACTCTGTCCGTCCTTTCTGCCGCTTGGAACAGACCACAGCGTTTGCTGACTGGCGGTGTCCCTCATCTTTTGTCAAGCTGCAAGTGCTGTGTGACACCCCGGTTCTCCATCCAGAGGCTCGTCGAGGCTGAGGTTCACAGCCTTCGTCGTGATGGAGGGTGGTCTGGCCGTCTCTCAGTTTCGGTCCGGCGCATACGGAAACCTCGTTGAGGCCTCCGTGATGATTGTGCAGTTGACGCACATATAAGAGTCGGGAACTGGTAAGAAAGAGAATAGTTCTGGGAAACAGACAGCTAAGACACAGCATACTATTTGGTCTCATTCATTCCAGCAAGACATCTTCCAACACTTTGCCATGGAGCCCTCCCCTCGACCCCTGTGGATCAAGACCGACGACCTTCTGGCATGTCTCGGCACATGCCGTGACTCCAAGTCGCCGTCTTTCTCCAGATGCCGCGGTCGTTCCGTCAAGAAACCAACATGCGACAATAAGCTTAGCCAATCCTCGCTTTCACAAATCTCTCCCGTTCTGCGTGATATCCTAAACAGCGGAAACATCGTCTCCGCCAGCACACATCTCAAAACTCTGGCCTTGCTCGTCCTCTGCAAAGCAAGACATCAGGCTCAAGTCGATGAGAAGGTTGCAGAATGGGGCGCTCGGATACGCTCCTTCCTCGGCCTCGGCGAAGACAGTAGCCCTGAGCACGAAGACACGAAGCCGGCTTCAGCAACAAAATGCCAACCTTCCACAAAGCCCGCGAGATCGCACGAAGAGGACGTACGCGAAATCAAAGTGAAGAAGGAGTCCGAGAGAGAAGTCAAGCTGGAAGAGATACCTGCCCTGAAGCAAGACGCAGGAGTGCCGTTCTGGAAGCCGAATTACGAAAAGGCCGTAGAGCATGACTTTACGCCCTTTGCGCAAAGCAGCAGTCCGGGCAAGATCAACAGAAGAATCATCGACAAGCTCACCAAGCCTTTCACCACGAGCGAAACCGACATCAAATCGGGGGGTCAAGGGTACATTTACGGCTACAAGCTACCCTCGAATCACAGACGTCCCGGGGGCAAGGACTGCAACGTTGTCAAGATTGGCTTCACGAACAACCCTTCCAGGCGGATGGCCCAGTGGAAGGCCAAGTGCGGGTACGAGCCACAGATCGTCTTCATGTATCGGGTCAGGCACCACGTCAAGATCGAGAAGGTTGTCCACCTGCACCTGAGCAACGAGCGCAGGAGGGAAGTCTGCCCGAGCTGTGCCGCGACTCACATGGAGTTCTTCGAGGTCGACGAGTCGAGGGCCGAGGCTGCCGTCCGGATGTGGGCGGCTTGGGCTCGTCTCGGGCCCTTTGACGAGCTCGGCGAACTGACGCCTTACTGGCGGCAAAAGCTGGAATGTTTGGACCCGGATGATCCGGATTGCTGGGAGAAGTACGTGTTTGACAAGGTCAAGTAGAGCTGGTGGACATGAGAGTGATGAATGAATAATGAACTTTACGTGTTGACGCCCTGTACGATAGAAATTGAAGCTATTGATCGAATGCCACTGAAAGAGACTTTTGCCGATGGTCTTGTCTTGGGCCCAGAAATCAGTGACGACCGTCTCAATCTCGTACAGAGCCGTATGCCAGCAGTGTCTTTGTAACTTTGATATGTCTCATAAATACGTAAGAACTTATGCCAGTACGTTCAGATATACGCATGTAAAACTAGCACATTCGCTCAATCACCACACCCCCCGATACGTCACGTTCAAGCACATTCGCAAGAAGCATCCCGACGCGGCTCATTGCCCTCGTCGGCTAGGGAGCTCTGCAGGCGGGACGTGACCGCTCGGAAGCTCCACGGGAGCCTGCGTCCCCCAGCTTTCTGAGCCATACACTTCTGCCGGTCCTCGCCATCCAGTGTTGAACTTGCCATTCTCCGCATTGCTCCGAGGCTCATCATCGGCGTGAGCAGCTTGACTTTGGGCGTAAGCCGGAGGCTTTTGAGATGACCTGCCCCAAGATAGAAAGCCCTTGTTCTTCTCCTTGGGAGGCTGCCTGGCGCCCCTGTTCCGCCGCAGCAACCAAACGGCTGCTACAATGGTGATGCATATCATTGCGATACCGCCTATTACTCCACCAATGATTATGCCAGTGGTGTCGGGTCCGCCAGAAGCAGCATCTTCACTGTTGGCCCCTGGCGTGGTTGTTTGGCTGGTAGACGGAGTCGGTTGTGTTGACTGTGCTGCAGCCTCCGTGCGAGAGGCAGGGTCTGAAGAGGTGGCGTCCGAGATGGTTGAAAATGGGTCCGTCGAGGTTGGGGAAGTGGCCGAGCTCGTTGGTATCGATGTCGATGAATCCGGAGTGACGGTGATACTGGGGACAGCGGCAGCCGTAGGAGACTGTAATAGAATCTCGGTCGTCGCCTTCGCACCGCAGGCAATGTAAGAAAACCCCCCCTCAAAGTCTCCTTCCAGAATGACGGTAGAACAGTACTGCTCCGGCTTGCTGTCATAATCTGTCAGTTGGAAAACGTGACGGGCCCGAGTCCGTGTCGACCTACCATTTGAACGTCGTGAGACCAGCTACGCCAGTCTTGCCGCATCCAAACTCACAGCTGTGACTGTCGACGCAGTGCCCAGCCAGTCCGCAGTCGGTGGCTGCAAGCACCGTCGTTGGACAAAAGCCCCAGAGGCCGTTGTTTATGTCGAGACGACAGCCGTAGCCCTGGTCTGCGGTTCGCGACCTGGCGGGATCGCCATTGTAGTAGCCGCAGGTTGAAGACCCTATCGAGGTAATCTGTCTTTCCTGCCGCTTTTTCAGTTCGTCTCTGGAGACTCGGGTGTCGTTCCCCGAGGAGGGAGGTTGCGTTGGCTTCGGTTGTTGTAGGGCTGCGAACCGGAGGCCCGTCGCCCTTGGGGATGCCCCGACGAAAAGTCGATGATCGAAAAGGAGAAGGACGGTAAAGAAGACAGCCCAGGGCATTATGGGATTACGGTCTCGGCCGTTGAAGAAGCTGCAGTTGTAAAACTAGTATCTGCTGGAAATATCGGTTTGCTGGACCAGTTGCGGACGCAATCAACTCGGTTAGAGTCAGGTCCAACCCTCCACAAAGAGCTTGATGAGCAAATCAGATGGGTAAAGCGCGTTGTCAGTATTAGTAATTATAGTCGGCTCAACTGCATCCCAGAGACGTCCGGATAAACGAGAGATATCATGAAGTACGGGCGAGACAGAAACACACGATGAAGAGAAGAAGGGGGAAAGGCTCCGGAGGGGACGGGCAGGCGGAGAACGAGGCTCCTAATTAACTATGTAGCATCCCGTCAACCCAGGCAACCCAACGGGTAGAGACTGTTGGGTGGCAGCAAGCAAGTACAGATTGGGCAGAGCGCAAAGCCTCGTGGCATTCGAAACGTGTGGTGTATACCTGCATCTGGCGGCGAGCAGAGGTCAATTTCCTGACCCTGCTGCTGCCGCTTCGACAACCAGGTCAGAACACAATGGACAGGTAGGCGGTTGGAAGTCTTTGTCGTCCTGTCCCGACTGAATGGTTGACCCCGAGCACTTAATTTCCTCCGACAAATCATACTCGGCCAGGACAAGTCTTGGGCGCCAATTTCACTGACGACGAAGCAACCAAGAGGGGCGACTTCGACCGTGCCGCACTGCTCAGCCCATGAAGAGCAGAATTGCAAGGGAACAACTGTGGGTATTCAGAGTGGCAGGCAAAGACAACGGCCGAGGGGCGAAAACGGACCAACACACCGAGCAGCGTTGTGCAACGTCCAACGAAGAGAACGACTTGGATAACCAACAGGGGTATCTTGAGGGCCTTGCCTGCGGGACCCCCCGTGGCAAAATTGACCAACCACGACGGCAGCTTTAATCGCGCGGTAAACGCCATGCAGCCGATGAGCAGGCGTTGAGCTCACGACCCTCGTCGCTTCCGGAGGTGTAGGGGTTATACGCACAACAATCACCAACAGAGCCGACGACGCAAATGAGTGGCCGGCCATGTGCTGGGCGGACAAGGGTCCTTCGCTCTTCCAACCCACCCGAGCCGTACTTCGCACCCCAAAGAGCTTGTTCCCCCGGTCTGCCCATCCTCAGATAGGTACGGGCTCTCATCAACACGTAATCAAAGCAAACCTGACCTTTTCTCTCCCCTTCTTCTTCTCGCCGTCGCCGTCCCACTGCGCGATGAAGTTCATCGACCATTTGTGACAAAGAGACGAGAGACATGGCCAGGCGGAAACTCGTTCTCGCCGCGCAAGCATGCCTTGCAGGACTGCTGCTTTTCAGTCTGCTGGTTGCTTACGATTTGTTTTCCGGGCGCGAGTATCTAGGCGTCGCCTACCAGCCATTTCGTACGTGTCACTTTCCTACGAGCGCGCGTGTTCCGTTTGCTCTTCTAAACTTCAATCGCAGGAAAGCCAAGCTCTAGCGGAGGGTCTCCAGCACAGAATGGAGATGAGAAGGCGACGTGGGACCCTTCCGTAGCGCCACCGGCATATACGTCGGCTTCCGTTCCGAATCCTACGCCGACTCCGACTGCAACGCCGGAACCTCCTCTCAGCCCCGGCACCGTCGACCCCACTCTCCCGGACGGCAACCCGGAACACGTCAAGAGCGCACCAAAGTACATCAACGCCATCCTCGACCCGGAAGACAAGAGCTTCCCCAGGCTGGACTGCCCGCGGCCTGACGTCCAGCGCTACCAATACCTCAAACCTGCCTCGTCGCTGAAGAAGCCAAAGTTTTTCTTCGCCCTCAACATCCGTCAGAAAGTCGACCTCCTTCCCCGGCTGGTGGGGTCCATCGTCGAAGCGCTACGATTCTTGGGACCGGAGAACTGCGTCCTCTCCATTGTGGAAGGCAATTCCGACGACGGAACCTACGAGGTTCTCAAAGAGCTTGCCGCCGAGGTCGAGAAGCTCGGAACGGAGTACCACTTCTCCCGCAGCGACCTCGACCCAGGCGCCGGCGACCGCATCATCAAGCTCGCCGAGCTGCGCAACATGGCCGTCGCGCCCCTCGTCAACAACCCGCTCAACTACGCCGCAGACGCGACTGTGCTGTTTCTCAACGACGTCGCCATCTGCCTCGAGGACATCCTCGAGCTCGCCCACCAGCGCTTGTATCTCGCGGCCGACGTGACGTGCGCCTTTGACTGGACCTACGTCGGCCCGGATCCCACTTTTTACGACGTCTGGATCAGCCGGACCATTGCCGGGGACTCCTTCTTCAACATCCCGCCCGACGGCAACTGGAACTCGGCCTGGAACATATTCTGGAACGAGGAGACGTCGCGGCGTCGCTTCTTTGACCACAAGCCGATTCAGGTCTTTTCCTGCTGGAACGGCGCCGTCGCCATGACGGCGCGGCCGCTCCTCGACCACCTCGTCAGGTTCCGGGCGCCCAGCCCCGGAGAGTGCTTCCAGGGCGAGCCCCAGCTCTTCTGCAAGGACATGTGGAACATTGGCTTTGGCAAAATCGCCGTCATTCCAAGTGTCAATCTGGAATACAGTGACGATGCGGGGAAGAAGATCAAAGGTGCCAAAGGATACACAAGTCAGTGGACTGGTGACGAGGATCAAGACGAGGATTTCAGGCTGGACTGGAAGCTCGATCCACCAGAAAAGGTCAAGTGTATGGCTAGCTACGACAAGCAGACGTGGGAGCCCTGGAACGAAGCTCTAGAATAAAACGGCAGCTCTTTCTGCTTGTGAATCACCGATAATAGGGTATAGCCTTGTTCAACAGGTGCTCCATGTCACTCAAGCCTTCAAATCGTTGACTCGTTTGATGGGAGGGATGTGGATCGATAAGAACCCGTCCTGGAAGATGTTTACACCATCGGCTTCACGCCACCCCGTTGCCTGGATGTCTTTTAATTCAAGAAGCTTTTTGTATTCCGAGTGCCATAAATCGACACTTAGCTACGCTGTGGTCCGTTCCGTCTCGCTCAAGTCATGATCATGTCCTTTTAAACCAAACACCGCCCTACCGCAAGGACCCTGCTCCCCTGCTCCCAAGAGGAGCATCGCTTACACGGCGCTCAAACGGCCTATGCCCGACACTAAAGGTCCCTCACGTCTCGTGCAACTTTTGGTTCAGGCCCAACAGTAGTTGCCTCACCGAGTTCATCAGGGAGGTCTCAATCAGCTCGAAGCTCCCTGCTGTCGTGGTCGGGGCGCTCGCCCCTGCGGCTGCTGTACCTGCGTCTGCGGGCGGAGGTACGATGCTCGCGTCGGCCAGGCCGAGGACCCGGTCAATGGCGGACAAGGTGACTGCTTCCGCCTTGGCATCGCCGATTCGGACCTTGAGGGCGTTCGACGACACGTGCTTGAACCCGACGAGGGCTTTGAAGACTCTGGGGTCGAAGATGCTGCTTGACGCAGCAGGCTGTGAGCTGCCTCCCGGTGTTGGGGTCGGTGTCGGTGTGTTGCTCCGGATGGCAAATCCCGACAGAAGCCTTTGCATTCCCTTGATGCAAATGTCCTCCATGGCCGGGTTTTCGGTGGCCGCATTCTTGAGCCCTATGCAGCGGTTGATGGCAGACATGACGATGGCCTCAGCCTTGGGGTTCTTGGCATTCTTCATGTTGTCGATCAGACCCTTCTTGAAGCCGTTCACGGCAGCCAGAAGCTTTGGCTGGATGACTGGCCGAGGCTCGACCTGCGCAGGCGGCGTCGGTGTAGGTCGGGCTTGCTGCGGTACACCAGCGGGTATCTGTTGTGGATGCGCCCCGTGGATGGCGCCATGGGCAGGATGCGAGGCCCTCGGTATCGACGCTGCTGCGGATCCGTCCTCGGCCTTGACGGCCGGTTGGGCCGGGGGCGGCCTGGATGCGTAGGGCGAACTGTAAGTTGGCTGCTGGCCAGGAACGCCTTGAGGCCGAGCAATAACGGCCGCGGCGGCTCCGTAGCCAGGTAGTGAAGCTGGCGCGACGGGCTGGGAAGCCGGCGGCTGTGCTGCGGGTTGGCCTGGAGCCGCCGCGACCGCCGGAGGGGAGTATTGAGGTGCCCTCGCCGCCTGGGCTTGCGCCTGTGCCTGAGCCTGCGCCTGTGCCTGGGCTTGCGCCTGTGCCTGCTGTCCCGCATAGGCTTGGGAGTGGTATGTGGGAGGTAAGTGTTGGTAGCCAGCAGGCATGTGGCTCTGTTGCTGCTGCTGCTGCTGCTGCTGTTGTTGCTGCTGCTGTGCGTATTGTGCGTAGATTGGGTGTGAATAGTGGCCGTAGGGAGCGCTCATTGACCGATCCGGCGACGAAGCTTTGCGCTTCTTGCCGGCGTCGAGCTCGACACCCGGCACCCTGGACCAGAGGCCTGTCGTGTCGTCCTTTTTGAAAGCCTCGTTGCCAATAAGGTTGTGTCGCACACTCGACTCCCAACCCTTCGTCTCGGTGTGAAAGTAGAACCAGGGGTATCTCTGCGTAATTCGTTTGTAAATCTGCTTGAGCGTCAAGCCATCGGGGCCCGCAGCAGTAAGAGTCTCGTCAATGAGAACTCCGTAATTCTTGTTTGGCTTTTGGAGTTGCTCCTCGGTGTAGTCTTCGATTTTGAGCTCCAGCGGTGGCGATTTGGGCCGAACCTTCTTCTCCTTCTTTTCCTTGGCCCGCCGTTCCGCGTCGGAACATTCTGCGCCGTCTTCGCCTTTTGGCTTCCGGGGCTTGTACTTGCGCTTTTCCGGGCGATCGCCCCCTTCTTCCGGTAGCGGGTGCTTCCTCGGCCGGCCGACCTTTCGCTTGATCGGCGGTTCACCGGGAGGCGGTTGCGGCTCGGTTTTCTTGGCCATCTCGGCTTCTTGCTTCTTGAGAAGGCGAAGTTCCCGCTTGGACATGAAGCCGTTCTTTGGTGGCCTACCTGGTCCACGTTTCTTGGGAGGACCTTGGCCGAATGGATACGGATGTTGCAGCATGCGAGCCATGTCGAAGTCTTCCGCCTTGACCTCGGTGGTCGGTATAGGATGCTCCACGAGCTCAACCCCCGTCTGGAGGTGTGCCTGTGGTCTTGCCTCTGCACTTGCCTCTGCGCTTGTCTCTGGTCTAGCATTCTGTTCCACCCCAGCCATAGCGCCGGCGTCGTCGTCGACGCCGGCGTACACATCGGCCTCGGCATCGACGTCGGCATAAGCATCGACGTCGGCATCAGCATCGGCGTCCTCCTCAGCCTCCTCAGCCTCCTCGGCCTCCTCGACCTCCTCGACCTCCTCGACCTCCTCGGCGTCTTCATCGGCTTCCTCTCCTTCGGCATCGATATCCGATTCCTCATCTTCAGACGGCGCGGGCGGGCTCAGGGATGAATCGCTCGTGTCCGCCTGGCCATCCCCGTGTGACGCTTCAAAGTCGAAACTCATCTCCTTGCCGGCCCCAATCTTCTTCAGGGGCTTTTCCTCCTCCTCGGCATACTCCTCGGCGCCAGTCTTGCCTTCGGGGACACCGTTGATGACGAAACGAAAGTCGACATCCTTGATTTGCAGATGGTCACCACTTCTGAGGACGACGACACCGTCCTTGTGATGGACGTCTTCGATGAAGAAGCCGTTCTTGTGCATTGGCTTCGCTTCGAAGACGCCGGCCTTGCGGTTGTACTCGATCTTGAGGTGCTGTCGCGAGATTGCCTTGGTCTTGTTTGCAATGTCGGGCCCTGGCGAGTGGATGCCGATGAAGGGGACGTGGTCTGGGGAGGGTCGCAGGGAGGCCAGGTCGACGGCTGCAGCTCCGGGGGTGTGTGACACGTACTGCCTGTTGAAGATGAGGTTTTCCTGGGCCTCGTCCTCTTCGGGCTTCTGGGATGATCCGGTGCTCGTCGTCTTGCGTCGCTTGGCTGGCCGGGCGTCTCCTTCGCTGTCGGACTCGGGCCCCAGCATACCACCCTCCTCACTGACGTAGGACTTGCTAAACTTGCCACGCTCGTATCTAACGGGAGATGGCGGCGGAAGACCCAAGGCCACGTTCTCCTCTGCTATTCTTCGGAAATCGGCGTTGCGCCTCTCGTCTCTGCGTGCCTGGACCATTGCCTTCTGGTCACGTCCGATGATGACTGCGTAGGTGGTCATCTGGAAGACGCTGTCGGCGAACTCTATGCGGGCGAAGGACTCGAGGCCTTGGTTCGGGGCAGCGAGGTTATCGTGGGTGATTGCAGCAAGGGGGTCGGCGGTATCGGCGGTGGTACTGGGCAGGATGACCTGAGCTGGGATGACGGTGTGCGGAGGCGGCATCGGGGTGGACATTTGATTGCCGGCCATGTGAGCCAGAGCCATCATCATGTAGGCGTGCTCCATGTTGGGCAGCGGGGTGTGAGGGAAGGAGTTGCCGAAGAGGTTTGTGTCCATCTGGGCCGCTGGGGCGAGCTGCGCAGCAAGGGCGGTGTTGGAGTCGGGGCCGGTCATAAGGCTGTCGACGCCGGCATAGGCAGCGGAAAGCGGCTGAGGGTCGAGCAAGCTTTCGGTGGTAGACTTGTCGGCAACGGAGACATCAGTCGGTTTGCCGGGCATCGTCGCGCAGTTGTGTTGGGTATCTGATGGAGCGGAGGTTGCTGCCGCGGAGGTGGTGGTGTCGGTGGTGGTGTTGGACTTGGACGGCGGCGTTGTCGGCACAGGCACAGGCGCCTGACCGTTTGGGCCGGCGTTGGACGAAGTCATCGCTGCTCTGTAAGCGGACAGACCAGCTCCTTCGTCTTCAGCAAGCCGGGAGAGGCGACGCGGAGCAATGCGATGCGATGCGATGCGATGTACTGCGACGGAGCTGAGCCTGAAGGAAGGTGCGGTCGATGCCAGAGTTGAATTCCCAAAAAATTGACAGTCGTTCTGGCTGCGATAGACGGGGTGGGTCAACGGAGCAAGTTCACACACGTGATTGGCTGCGACTTCGGTGAGTCCACGTCCCAGCCTTTCTCATGCGGGGAAGGCACCCTTGTACAGTAGTCCCAAGTCCAGCGCTCTTACTTTCTCGGTGCTCTTGACTTGTTGGGCCATCGCTGCCTTCCTTTCCAGGACGGGGCTGGGCGCAGCAAGTGCTGTTACCTAGGTAGGTATACTGCGTTGATGCAAGTCACTGCTACTCTATTCCTTCTCTGTGCCTTTCCAGCCAGTTTTGAGGTATCATGCTATTAGTGCAACCGCGCAGTTTCCGCATTCCTACAGTAGGGATTGCCCTCTTAACGACTCCCTTTACGCTGAGTCACTTCAGTGTCACTGGCCCCACCTTATTCGGTGAAGGTCTTGCGTTCACGATACCCTCGGTCAAGCTCCAAGTCGCCTTGCAGTACAACACCGCTCTCCAGCTCGTGTTTTTCGCCTGTTCCAAAACTCGTGCCATTTGCGGGCAGTCCCTGACGTGACTGGTAGGTATCGTGAAGTCTAGACTCCGATGGCATTGCAGTATGGGACCGAGACTGGAAGGCTCAAAACAATATCTCTGCGTGAGTACGGGCTCTGCGGCGCCTTTTTCTTCCAGACTTTGACTATCGAATTTTTTTACAGACTGGCATGCATATACAACAGTCAATTATCATGGTTTCCAAACCAATCACATCAAGAACAAGGAGGCTCAGGGATGCAAATGTCGTGCCTTGACATCGCTTCGTACTCCATGCGGGTTGTAATGTGCAGCAAGATGCAATCTTCGAGTACCTGCAGACCAGATATGCTTGCGGGAATCTCGCGACGCCTGTCACGGCATCACGAACGGCACAATGCAATCCTCCGGCAAACCAATGCCTCGACCACGTCAAGACATCAGCACGTCGCTTTTGGGTCCATCAAGCCCCTTAACTCAGGAGCGGCTCTCTCTCGCCAAAGAGGGGCCGTCTCGAACGCCACCAGCGCGCAACCCTCTCGGAGAGTCGGTAGGCCCAGAAACACAACATACCAGCCATGAAGCCAATGGCATCGTTCCTGAAGGCGAGGAGTCCGGCCGTGGTCATTAGCATGACCGTCCACCTCTCGGCCCTCTCTTCATCCGAGAGTGAACGGTGATGCCGGAGAAGCCCGGCGCCGTCGCCAGAACCACCCACAGAGCTCTCCCACAGGTCGGAAGCACCGTGGTTCAGGCTGTGTCCGACCTTGGCCAACTCGAGACCGGCAGCGATCACCATGACGCCCAGCAGGCTCTTGGGGTAATGGGACAGCAGATCCAAAAGAGTCCCGCCGAACACGACCCCCAGGATAATCTTGAATAGGCCCAGCATGATGACGCTCGCGCCGCTGCGTGCCCCAAATCTGTGCTGTGCGGCGAGACCGCCCGCGCCGTGGCACACCGGCATGGCCCCGAACCACGTGCCTACCAAGTTCATGATGCCGACGCTGATGCCCATGGCCGTGACGCTCGGATTGGGCATATCCGGCAGCAGGTCGGCGGCGAGGGCGCTGACGGCGATGACCGAGTTCAGCGTCGTGAGGGGCAGCTGCCCGATGGCCATGGAGATGGGTTTGTACCTGAACCAGTTGAAGTTCCAATGCAGCAGGTTCGGCACCCACACGTGAAACCAAGGCAGGTTGTGCGGCTCGTGGTGGCCGGCAGACAGGATGGCGACAAAGGCAAACACGAGCGACACAATGAAGACGTACAGCGCGTACGGGAAGCGCGGCAGGCTCTGCGTAGAGATGAGCACGAGAAAGGCGGCTAGCGCCCAGAGCCTGTTGTCGAGTGCCGGATGGGCCCAGTGAAGGCCTCGAAGCAAACCGGAGCCTGCGGCCATGACGAGAGAGAGGCCGGCTCCGAGCTGTATGCCTTTGACGACGGGAACGGGGACGTTGCGGGTGACCCATCGAATGAGGCCAGTGACGCTCATGATGAGCACCAGAAGACTGACCCACTGACCGGCGGCCATGACGGTCCTGATGCCGCTGTTCTCGCTTCTCGAGATGGCGGCAGCTGCAATGGCCTGTACGCGCAGTGTCAGCAATCAAACACTGTTCGACGTCGAGGCTCGGCTGGCCGACCTTCATTGGCTGCACCGGCAGCGGAATGCCAAAGACGGCGCCCGTCACGACATTGAAGATGCCGGAGAAGACCAGGGTGCTATCGAGGTTGATGGAGTGCTGGACTGCGAGAGCAATCATCAGGGGGAGAAGAGTCCCCAGATCCCCTAGGGCGCCAGAGATCTCGGCGGCAGGAGATTGACGAAGGGTAGCGACATTGTGGTTGTGTACCCGTTTCAGATGGCTGAGGACCGTCATGATGCAGGGACGTGCCTAGGATTCCCCGAGAGAGAAGATGTATGACTGCTTTGACGTGGATCTGGATGGGAGGAGGATGGCACGAGAAGGGATTGCGATTGCAACGTTTCGGGCGCACGCAGCAAAAAGAAGTCGAATAGCACTATTTTCTTGCAGGGCTGTCAACTGTAAAGGCCCTCGTGATGCCCGCGGTCTGCTGAACGTGTCCGCACCGTCCTCGTGAGCTGGATCGTCACGTAGCTTGACATTGGACGGGCTACGGAGAACGGAGCACAGTGCAAGTGTATGGAAGCGGTCGCGGCCGACGACCCACCCAAGATCGGAGGACGCACCTCCTCGGCCGGGAGACAACAGAGCATGATTGGTTCTTGGATGAGAAGGCCGATAAGGAGATAAGAAAGCTCAAGCAAAAAGCATGTCGTCATTGTTTTCAATACTATTATGCTGTACGGAGTACTTACTGTTCGCGTCCCGCAAAACGACCTATGTAATCGTACCTTTCCTCTGGCCTGCGACATTTACATGACAGTTTGTGAGTATACAATGCTACATGACCTATAGGACAGGGTTGATGTCTGCGGAGCGGTCGAGATGCACTACGTGTAATTAGGTACCAGATTTGACTCTTCGGAAGCGGGTGGGCCCCGTCCAACGACACTGAATGATCTGATTCTGCGGACATTGATGGGATTACATAACGTGAGGTCAGAATGAAAGGCGTCTTCGGGACGGGGTGGAATCGGTTGCGCGTGGCTGGGATCCGATCCAGCAGTGCACCGTCGTGATCTGCGCCCACAGCCAACCGTCTGATAGTATAGATGACCCATCGGCGCTGACCGGGCGCGAACCCCGATCTCTTGCGATGGGCAGCGATCTGCTGGCGCTTGGCTTGTCGTGTGGCCACAGAGATTGATCACAGAGATTGAGGGCAAAAGAAGCGGAGACTCGATCGGCTCCCCTGGTTCTGTACTGGCTGCTACTGACTGAGTGTGCCTTGGCTCTGCTTCATTTATTAGACGTTGGATTTGCGCTCGACTTGCCCTGCTGGTGGGAAGCCGCGTGATGGCAGTGTGCAGAGCGCAGCACACTACATGTATGTATTGCTCTCCGTGGGCGCGGCCTGACTATATTGACTGAATCGAGCAGGTCTTGGCCACGGCGAGCATGCTCTGTTTGCCAATGCTCTGCCGACCATCGTGGCCTCTTGGCCGGGCGCAGTCGAAGGGCTGGCTGTCGAGGCAGCCAGCTGCCAAGACCGACATGACAGAAGTAAAGATACAACGGAGATATTACAAGTAATGAGGTCAGTACGATTAAGTGGGCGTGTTTCCATGTATCCGTATGCAGTAGTCAAGATGTGGTCATGACTTTCGCTTACAGGCAGGTCGCCTTATCCTCACCTATGGACGTACTCTGCCTGTGCCCTCCTCTACTTGTAGTGTTTCCGAGAAAACTCCTGGCTGGCACCGGAAAAGGCGAAGGGTAGCAAGTCATTGCAGTAAACAAGTATCGTACTGGTTTGCTGTAGAGGTGGTCGAGTTCTGACGGCCACGAGGTATACATACCGTGACATAAATGGGTCCTTCAGGCACCCAGGGATAAAAAGAGGAGAAGGAAAAGAAAACAAGAGGAAAGAAAAAGCCCGTCCATCCGACGTTGGACCTGCCTGTCCCATCATCCAATCGCCCAAACTCTGCGCTGCTGCGCGAACCAGATTCGTCCCAAAGAAGCGAAGCGCGCAATATTGAAATTCGCGTATGAGAGATTGGTCATCGAGTATCTGTTGAGATGGCAAAAGGAAGAGAATAGACAAAAGTCGCCGGGTCTGCTTTCACACTATTACCTGCCGACGATAGAGGCTGGCAGCTTCGCTCTGCTATGGTGGTAGAGATTTTCCTCTGTCCGCCCACCCTGGTCCGCGGCCTTTCCCCACAGCGGTTGCTCTTCTAACCCTGCCGTCTTCCCGGCATCCTTGGAGACAAGCTTTTGCTGCCTCACTTGGCGCTATCCCCTGTGACCTTGTACGCAGTAACCTTAGATGCGTGTGAACCGTAGCTATTGTGTACTACGTACCGCCCGAATTTCCGTCTGGTTCGATGAAGCTGGTTGGGTCGAGCTTGCTAATCATCGGCCGATTACATCTGAGCTACTCCATAAGGTAGCAAGCAGCAGGGCAGGTGCTCTCACCACATCTGGTGTCGGCACCTCCCCTCCCAAGGCCATGATTATCATAACACCTCTGTCCATCCTGGTGTCGGCATTTGAGGCACCTACCGTATTTATCCCGCGCCATTTCCTCTGAACGACCTCCTCCTCTCCTCTCCCACCTTTCTCGCCATACTTTCTGACAGCCTGTTCCTCAATCACCACCACCGAACCTCCTCGTGTCGAGTGCTCTCCATCCAACGTGAGCTCCTAACCCCAAGCTGGCTCCCCAGTTTTTGTTTCTTCGCACCGGCTGACACGCTACACCCCTCACAGCTTCCTGCCGCTGCGACTACCTACTCCCAGTGTTTTCCCCCAGCACTCGCAATCGAACCACCAGCCCAAGGTTAGGTCCTGGCTCATTCCCCACCTCAGACTGCAAGGCACTCCTGCTCGAACCCAACCAGACCTAAACAAACGAGGTTCGAAAGGTAAATCCATCTCTCCTCCCCTCCCAAGCCTCTCAGCCCGCAGACGGTGGGAGCCCGACTCACCTAGTCCCCATCTCTCGTCGCTCGGCCATTCGCCTCCGGCGCATCGCAGGCGGCATCGGTCGCAATGGGCAAACAAACAGCGGACATGTATCGGCTAGACAAAGGACCGGATCCCCCGGGAATGACGATGGCCACCGGGCTCCCATGGCCGGCTTCCAGGAACTGTGGGCACACATCTCCATTAAATTCCTCAATTGGCCAAGCGCAGGCGCCCCAATTGAAGGCTCTATCCAACCCTGGCAACAAGTCTGGGTCCGGCCCGCTTTGGCTGCAGTGAGACCGTGGTCGTTCTGCTTGTATGCACAGCAGTGCACCAATACGTACTCGTTGCTGTCGCTGTTGCCGTCGCCACGACCTCATACATATTTCACCCGCCCGTCATCTGCCCTCGTCGATCCCGCTGCTGTTTTACTACCCTTTACGCCCTCGCACACATCCGCTGACAATTGTTCCCGCCAGCCGAATCATCTTTCTTAAACATCCCTCGCAATGCCTGCCATCAACTCCATCGTTGCGCGCGACGCTGTCCACCACCTGGCGAAGCGGAACTGGGCCTCTCAGGAAGCCGGTGTCATTGTCGTCTTCTGCATCGTCTTCCTCGTCGCCGTTGGTGTCATCGGTCTATGGGCCTCGCGTCTCATCTCTCGCAAGAAGGCCGAGAAGGCCGCCGCTGCGAATGCCTAAACGAAGCGAGTCATGGATTCGGGGGGATGGGAGCTTACAGCTCGACGGAGGAAGTAATGAACGCCTGCAGCCGGTGGGCTGAGGTCGGAATGCGACCCTTTGGCGACGAACTACAAACAACGTGCCGGTCGCAGCTGTCAAACGACGTTGTCGGCACCGTCAGTCCAGTCAGACACCACGACATCTATCAACACTCCATACACCTATTTTGATTCTCAACCTGGGCATCCGCGGCGGGGGAGGGAGTCTCACGAGAGACGCCGTCATGATGAGACCTCTGGCTGCGACGGCCGGCACGACGAACGACTACGACTACGACTGGCCGGGTAATGTGTGGCAGCGGCCACATGTCAAACAAAGCACGACGCGGCGGGGAATTTCTGGAGCCTTTATTCTAATGATACCTATTTCATCGTTACCTCGCACAATTACAAGATTTTCCATTTCACTGCACGCCAGGAATCATTGCTCGGTCGCCGTGATCGTGATCGTCATGTTGATTCAAGGTGTCGTGCCTAGCAACGAAACAGCTCACTTGCTACCGACAACCCATCCTCGCCATGCCCGACAGTGAAAGAAAAGTGGTCCGTTTTTTTTGTTTCTTGTCTACTTGTATTGTTTCTTGCTGGCGCACGAACTGCAATCTAATTCGGACATCGGATGGCACGATGCCAGCCATTCCCTGCCAAGCGACTGACACGACGAAATCGTCGGGACGAAAGTCCATGCGCTGGTCGCGCTGCACCGCACCGCAAAACGCGTGTCGCTTCTTCGGCGACACCACACTTGGCTGACTTTATCGCTCCCACGACGCCATGTCTTGGTCGACGCCCAATCGCTCACCAAGCCGCGCGCCGTCCGACCCGTCCTCCTCGCTGCTTACTCGCCTCGGTTCACCGTCTTGGGCCGAAGGATGACTCGCAGACAAAGGTAGCCGGGTTACCAGCTGCTAGCGTTCTAGTGCCGACGGACGCGCAGCAGTATGCCGCCTTATCCCGCGGTACGACACTCGCTTTCCCGGCCGGCTTTGTGGTCTGCAATTGCCCCGATGGGTGTGGTGATGACCTCTTGATGTGCCCTGGGCGTCAACTGGCTTCTTGGCCGGCAACTCGCCTGAGTGTTTGGCTTGTCTTTTGATTTTCGCATAAGATGGATCTCTTGCTGCCGTTTCCTGTGGTGTCCCCTCGTCTGTCCGATTCAGCCATTTATTGTTGATTGACCTGTCGCTGTTTGCAGAAACCAGGATTCCCCATTTGGTCTCGACCGGGCCAGGGATATGACCCCCGTAGTTGCTCCACCAAACGAAGCAACTTCACTTGACCTTCTCCCTCTCTCCTTCTCGCGCCCATGGATCAGACCCAGACCGCGAGACCCGGTAGCCCGCCCCGTCGATTGCGGGCCTGCGTGCCGTGCACGAGGGCCAAGGCCCGTTGCAACTTCCGGGAGGAGAACACCGGGCGGCACGTGTGCGACCGGTGCGTTCCGTCCGTACCTGCGCGCAGCGGCGCAAACGACTAATAATGCTGTTCGTAGATGCGAGCGGCTGGGTGTCGACTGCGCCGCCAAGACGACCAAGGGCGTGAGGAAGCCCAGGCAGCTCAAACCTCTGATGAAGTGCGCACTCCTCCTCGGCACGGCACGGCGCGGCGCGGCGCGGCGCGGTGTCGGCCGCGCGTTGCAGGACAAGAGACTGACAGCATCAAAAAAACAGCCGCGTCGCCTCCCTGGAACATCAGCTCGCGACGCTCGTCACGAGGGAAACGGGCCTCGTCCGCGCCGCGCCGAGCTCTGCCCCGCTGCCCACGCCGTCGTCGTCGTCGTCGTCGGGGAGCTCGACTGCCGCCGACCCGGGGTCTCCGCAACCGCACCCGTGGCCGGTGCAGCAGCAGCAGCAGCAGCAGCAGCAGCAGCGACACGGAACCGGTCACGATGGCCCGCCGCCGTTTGGCCTGACTTGGTCCCAGGCCGCCTTTGCGCTGGACGACTTCCGCAACCTGTTCGCGCCCTACTTCCCGTTCGTGACGGTCGACCCCTGCGCGACGCCGCGCCGTCTGCTGCGCGAGAAGCCGTTCCTCTTCCGGACCGTTGTGCTCGTGGCGACGCCCCTGCCTCGCTCGCGCACCGCGGAGATCCACCGCGAGATCCTGTCGCACCTCGGCCAGCGCATGCTCCAGGAGGGCGAGGAGTCGCTGGACCTCTTGCAGGGGCTGCTGGTCATCATCATGTGGTAAGCCGGCAGAAACGAGCAGGAAAAAGAAACTGATCACAGCTTGAGCTGACGGAACACGGCAGGGCGGACATCAAATACCTCCACGACGAACAAATCACGCGCCTCGTCTACCAGGCACTGGGTTTCGCGCACTCCCTCCGGCTCACGAAGCCCCCCGCACCCGCCCCGGCGGACCCCAGAACCCCGCCATCGTCGTCGTTGTCGCAGCAGCAGCAGCAGCCGGACGACTGCTTCTCTGCAAAGTTCCCGCCGTCCATGACGCGGCGGCACACGCCCGAGGAGCAGCGCGCGCTGCTGGGCGTCGTGTACGCCGTGACGGCCAACTCGCACCACTTTGGGCGGCGGAACCCCCTCGCGCGCTTCGCGGCCGCGGGCGGCTACGTCGACGCGTGCTGCGACGACCTCGCGAGGTCGGGGGACTCCGCGGGGGACGCGGTGCTGGTCAAGACGGTCAAGCTGATGCAGCTCTCGGTGCGGATCGCCGAGCTCAACGAAATGTGCTTCCCGCAGCAGGGCGGCGGCGGCGGCGGCGGCGGCGCGGGATGCGTGGACGGCGTGCTGTTCGAGGCGCAGGCGGCCGAGATCAAGAGGGCGGCGGACAGCATCGCGGCCGGGTTGGATCCGCGGGACCCCTTGTTGTGTGAGTCTTGACACCACCACCGCGGCTTGAAGAAATCCCCACACACTGACCGATGCGACGAATGTTTCTCGTACAAAAGCCTTCCTCCGGATGCAGTACCACTCCGTCCTCGTCGACCTCCACGAACCGGCAACCAGAGCGGCCACGTCGACGCCGCTGCGCCGCACGGCGTGCCTCCTCGACTGCCTGTCGGCGGCGCGCAGCTATTTCGACGGGCTGACGGCGCTCCCGGCGGGGAGCTACCTCTTCCGCACGTCTGGGCTCGTCAGCCCCGCGCAGACGGTCGTCATGATCACGACGAGGCTGCTCGTGCTCGACGTCGAGGGGTGGGACCTCGCGTCGGCGCGGGTGTCGTTTGACTTTTTGGCCTTTTCGGAGCGGGTCACGCGGTTGTGCCGGGACACGGTCGCGGCGGGCGCCGAGAGGATGCGGAGGTTCGCCGAGGAGACGGGGACCGACGTAGGCAGCGGCAGCCAAGGAGAGGCCAGGGGCGGCATGTGCGAGGAGCTCATTGAAAAGATGGGCTGGATCACAAACTGGTACAAGGCCAGGCTTCAAGCGGAGGAGGGAAAGGCGACGGGCGGTCACGTCGTCGTCAACAGGGACTTGATGGAGGAGATTATGAGGTTCTGGCACTGGGGACCTGACGCGGCTGGCATGCCCTTCTTTGGCGGCTTGCTCAACCCGCTCGACGTCAGCTACGATGGGATCTGAGTGTGAGAGCGCCGGCGAGGCGCTGATTGGATTCATATCAAAACGATAATACGAGTACACGTGTAAAGATAGTCCCGAACAGGGACAGACTCCTTCGCTCAGTCCGTTGCGCCGTAAACATGGTCCGATGAACCCACTCTATCGTACCACTGCATCGTGACTCCTCGATGCTCGCTTCCACGATTCATCACATCTCGCCTTCATTAGCATGCCCCGTTTGCAACGACCACTGCTTGTCGAGCTTGCGTCAGACTACGTCCCAGGCAATCATCAGAGGAAGAAGAACTAGCAAGAATAACACGGCCAGCAGGGCGGGGATGACGGGCGGTACCGACTCGGCCGCCTCCTCGAGAAAGCGGAGGGCATCGGCGAGCGGCCTCAAGACGATCCTGTGAAGGAGGGCGAGAGGGCTCCGGCCGGCGCGGCAGCAGCGACAACGGGTCCAGAGGCTGTGGCGGTAAGTCACGTCATCGTGTTTGGGTGCCTGGAGGGCGACGCGCACGTCGGCGCCAAGGTCTGGCAGAGACTGTGACTGAGGAGCGCCGTCTGTGGTGATGAGCGTCAGCAAGGCTCACAGCATGTTTTGAAGCTCGTGATGGTGAAGATGGGTGGTGGGAGTGACACGGAGGGTGGGAGCAGACGCGGTGGAGACGGCCGGCCGCGAAGAATGGGTCACCGAAGCCCGAACGACTGGGACGACTGTGGAATGGATGAGGGCGTGGGGCGGGAGAAGTGGGCAAGGCCGATGAAGAGGCACCCCACGTCGGACTCACTGAGGGGTGTCCGAGGCGGCAGAGGCGACCGGGCACCGGACACGGAGAAGGGCGACCGAGAGCCGTCTGGCGGGATCTCTTGAGTCCGGCCCTTGGTTCTGGCGTAGTATGCTATCGAGAGACATTAGCATGCGGCCGAGTGCTTCGGGGGTAGATGAGCGAAATAGTGAGCGGGCAGAGGCAGACGGGCGGGGATGGAGATGGATAAACATACGCATAACTGGGAGCTTCTAATGAGCGCAAATCAATCGACGATGTCGCTTTTGAACACTCGAGGCAGTATGGCAGTGGCCAGGTTTCCCGCGCGTGACTCGGACCGTCGGTGCTCGTCCGTCCTGGTCGGCTCCCCGTGGGGAAATACGTCTCAGTGGGTAGCGATGATGGGCGGGCGAAAGTGGGCGCAGGTCGTTCGTGGTAACGATCGAGGGCTTTGCATTCCTCGGTAGACGATGTCGAGGGTGAGGGAGATGCAATGAAGGAGGGGATTCGCGTCTTTCTGCGCCGTCGTCCTCTGCTTTGGGTTTCCCCCCTCCTCTCCAAACTTGTCTCTGCTCGTCAGTCGGATGTAGCAGCGCCCGACAGAGGAAGGCGGCCTGGGCGGAGTCGTGGGACGAAAAATGAACGTGTTTTAGAAACGGACAGGTCGGGTGGAATGAAGCTAGAAAAAGGGCCGTCTAGTCCGTCGTGCTGTTCGCGTGATGACCCCAGACAGGGCTGCTGGCTGCGAAGTGGGTGGAGGACGGACGATTGGACGGAAGCGAAGATTGGACGCCAATGCCAATGCCAATGCTGCCAATGCTGCACCGCCGATGCGAACGAAGATGCCAAGAAGTCGAAGCAGTGCAAAGGGCCAGACGGACGAGCTGGCGGCGGCGTTGGCGTTGCGTTGCGGTCGGAGAGAGAATGTGTGAGAGAGCAAAAAGAATGACAGAATGGTGGAGAAGGAGGCGCAGGGCAGAGGATAGGCGGTTGCCAAGCAGGGTCGACCAGATGGGGGAGAAGATGGTGCAGATCTACCGCTCGAGCTCGTCTCGAAATGGCGGATGAGAGTGAAGTGAGAGTGGGAATAAGAGAGTGTAAGAGTGTGAGAGTGGGAGATTGTGAGAGTGAGAGAGAGAGGGTGAGGCTGAGGCTGGAGTGCCAAGAGCTGACGAGGGAGGAGTGAGTGAGAGAGAGTTGGAATAAAGTTCAACAATCTACACAATACATTCGTCGTTCAGAGTCGCTCTGCTCCAGCACCAGAGCGAGACGTGACCGGGACGATACTGAGCTGAGCTGAGCTGGGCGGGACCTGAGCTGAACAAGTTGGCCGAAAACGTCTGGGAGCGAAGAAAGGAGGCGATCAGATCTCGAGTCGGTCAGATGCCATTCCCGCATTTTTGAGTTTGACCTCTCCAGAGTGCGTGCACCCGGTACCTACAAATAAGTCTACTCGTAAGGTGCTCAACCTCACCGCGACTGTACCTTGCAAGAGGTCTTGGGTGATTTATTCTCTGGCTCTCCATTGAATTGCGGCCGGACATGCTACAAGTATACGACGCCAACGCAGGCGTGTGGGAGGAATCAGACTCCTGCACGCGGGCGAAGGTTATGCTGACGATGCAGACTATGAGAAGAACACACGATGCCTGTAATTGTAAGTCGAGGAAGTTTTCGCAGCCATTTGATGGGTGCTGCTGCTGAATTGTTATTCGGGCTTGACGACCGAGATTGACTCGAGTCTGCACTGCCTCAATTCTCATCACACAGCTTCACTGCCGGGTGCTCCCTTGTCTGTGCTGCTACTCGTGCAATCAACCTGCCATCCGTACTCACTCCCAGATCATCGAAGCAGAGGCCGAGCCTGCCTGTCTCAACTAATGTATTCGCAGGCTACGTGGAAAATATACACAGCTCTCATATCCAGCCCTCACAACCACGCGCGGCTTGTGCTGAGCCTCTTGTAGCTGCTCCGCTCCCTTGCGCGCCGGTACTCGTCCTGCTCGTCGTGCTCGTCGTCGTCGTCGGCGTCGGCGTCCCTCGGCGCATCCTGCCGCGCGTACCGGCCACGCCACGGCCGCTCGCTCGCCTCCTCGATAAAGTAGTGGTTCGGGCCCTTGGCGTAGGCCACGCGCCACGGCACCACAAAGTCGCGCTTGGCCGGCCCCCCGCCGCAGCTGCCCTTGAGCTGCTCGCTGGGCGGCGAGTTGACCGCCAGCGTGAAGAGGTTCTGCGGCTCCGTGTAGTCCGTCACGAGCCCGGACCGCGACACAAAGTACGCCAGGCAGAAGACGTTGACCACCAGCACGAGCGCGAGCACGACGTAGAAGACGCCCTGCCACTCGTACTCGTGCGACGACGTGTACTCCTGCCGGCGGATCGTCGCGTTGAACGTCGCCAGCGCCCCCGGCTCGCCGAGCATGTTCATCTTGGCCCGGTAGTCCCAGTAGTGGATAAACGGCGAACCCAGGCTGCCGATGACGAGCGTCGACGACGCGAACACGGCGAGCGCTTCCGAGATGGACGGCAGGAGGGGGTTGAGCCTCCCTTCTTTGAGCACGAACTGCGTGATGCTCCTGGCGTTGGACGCGTTGTTATTGACCGTGCCGCCGTTGATGTCCATCGACAGCCGCCACTGGTCGGCGATATCCTGCAGCAGCACGTGGTCAGGAATTCCCCCTCATCCCATCAAAGGAAGTAGTGTGGTGTGGGTGTCGGGTGCGCTTACCCTCCAGTCTTTTACCGCCTCGTCGGGCGTGACGTCTGGCACGGAGCTGATGTAGCTGTTTGGGTCGTCCACGCTCTCGCAGTGCGCCCGCATGTGTGAGCCCGTCGTCCCCGAAATGTTGAAGTGGGTAGAGCAGTGCGGCGTGACCCAGGATCGCAGCTCGCACATGGTGTAGTCGGTGAGGTCGTGCGCCTTTGTCAGGATATACATGGCGTCGCTTCCGTAAACCTGTTTCTCGTCAGCGAGGATGCCTACGATGCCTTCATGGGCCTGCGGCGGGACGTGTGGACCGACAGAGCTGTTGGTGATCATGTTGAAATCGGCAGGGTACTATCAACCGGTCAGCCTTTGCCCCCTCCGTCTACAGCCCGAACCACGTTCGGGAGGGGGGGGGGGCCATCTCACCAGCTGGAAGACGGGAGGCCGCCGTCCGTACTTTTCCCCCCAGTGGAAGATGTCGTCCAACACAGTCCGGTTCAGCCACTCGTCGTCCGCGGCCGGGGGGACTTCGCCGGCCCATTCCGAATGCCCGGTCACCTGCTCTCCGACCCCGGTGCGCTCGACGGTGCTGCCGTTCCACTTGGTGTAGATTAGAGGTGCCAGATCGTCCTCGGCCGCGTTTACGCACAGGACGTTGATGACCGGGGAGACGACGCTCGCCTTGATGGCGTACTCTCCGACGCCCGAAAGGTCGTCCGGCTGGAGAATCTTGTTCACCGGATGCGTTGCCGCAGCGTAGACGCCTGTTCGAAGAAGCAACTTAATTAGCCAACGGACGGGCGGCGGACGGACGGGCGGACGGGCACGGCGACGGACGGTCTCGCAGCTCTTACCAGGGTGGGGCATCGCGAGCGTGACGTTGTGGATGATTCTCCCTTCTCTCTCGAAATATTCAGTCGTGTTGCTCGATCCCGTCTCGATCCAGGCCGACGTCAGCGTGGTGTTGTCGTGGAGCAACGTCGTGCCCACGGGCCGCTGGGCCATGTCCACGGCGGAACTCGTGCCATTGTGGTTGATCTCGTCCCAGACGGACAGGAACGACACGAGGTTGCGGTAGGCTTGAGGCTGTTCAGCATCGTGCGTGCAACGGGGGGGGGGTCAAGGTCAAGGTGGTGTGTCGGGGCAAAGTGGCTCACATTGTCCCGCATACTGCAACTCCAAGCAGGCGATGGCAGCCGCATCCTCCCCGTTGGGGTCTTCCTTGCGTAGGGGGGTCTGGCAGCTGGCTCGCGTGGCAAATATGTTTCCGTAAGACGACAAGACGAAGCCCTTCATCTCTCTGCTCTCCCAGCCGCCGAACTTGAGTTTAGGAGAAACCATGACGTCTGAAGCCGTCGTGTAGAACGTGGATGCAATGGTGGCCACGAGAGATATCACCCCGAGAAACGTCACCGCAGCATAGGGAAGCGTCTCCCAGTGCGTAATCATGAAGCCTGGTTGCTGAGCGGCGTCAGAGGGGGGGTGGGATGCCGCAGCGCAGCGTGGACACGTACAATAACCCAGTTCCTCATCGTCATCTCGGCCAGCGTCATGCCTTTGGACCGTCTGACAAACGACCGTCGACTCAAGACCTGGCCGATGAATGCCACGAACACCGTCACAAAGGATATTTCGATAGTCTTGGCGAACATGGCGCAGACCATGGTCGCCGTGGAAGGGGCCATGCCGCCGCTTGACGAGATGGTCGGCCCCCATCGCGGCTGCACGACGGCGACTACGAACCAAAGACAGCTGAGACCCGTGGAGTAGATTGAGAGAGCGATAATGGAGATGGAAAGCCAGTTCGCTCTCCTCTTGTGTACGTCCTTTCGGGAGTCGCAGTAGCTGGGTGGTTGGCCTGGTTCTTGTCAGCGATACCGACACAAGCTACGGGTGCGCAAAAACGTACTGAATCTCTTGTAAAAGGTCGCTTCGTCGTCTATGTGATCATGTTCTTTATGTACGTGATCTCTGCGCATCGGGGGGCCATCAGCTTCATCTGACGTGAGTGACCTTGTGCTGTGGCGGATGTCGTTGGTCTTCGTGGGCGTCGCCTGGCCCAGGTCGCCGTTGTCGTCGGCCGGCGCCGCATGCCACGGATCGGGGTCGAGCGGGGGATCGTCCCAAGGCATTTGACCGTCGCGCTTCCTTGCCGCTTCTTTGGCAGTGTTGGGGAACGTCAGAGGTGACTGTAGAGGCGATATAAGACGCTGGGGTGGCGAACCGGGCTCTATCACGACGCTTCTAGGAGAGGTGGTTCCGCAAACTGGGGAGCTGACAAGTCCGTGGCTGGAACGCGGAGTTGCGGGAGAAGCTCTTTTAGAACCAACGGGTACGCGAGACACGGAAACGCG
This sequence comes from Colletotrichum spinosum, assembly GCA_004366825.1. NCBI lineage: Eukaryota > Fungi > Ascomycota > Sordariomycetes > Glomerellales > Glomerellaceae > Colletotrichum > Colletotrichum spinosum. The sequence goes on along the minus strand of QAPG01000044.1, from coordinate 83,259 downwards.
CTTCGTTGCGCTCCCTCCTGAGATGCCGAAAGAATCTCTGTCGGGAGTGCCCAGAGTCAGAGTCCCTGCCAGAGCAGTGTCTTGGTATTGACCATTGCTGTCCAAGGGCGAGAGACCAATAGTGCCACGAGCCACCGGCGCATAACCGTCTCGCTGGAACAAGGAGGGAGACGACAGCAGACCCCCGGTCGTCGGAGGCCTTTCTTGGTCGTCAGATGCCGGCGAGCTCAGCAGGCGCTCTTCCTCGGCTTCGGCAACAGCCTGCAGTGAAGACGGAATGCGGACGTGGTTGCTGCCCGCCATTGTGTCCTTCAATGAAATCCGATACGTGGTGGTCTCGGTCTCAAACAGCAAACAGGATCGGTTTGACGCCGCCCTTGTGTGTTTGTCACTGCATTCAACTGACGTCAGAATGGTTCGGCTCGTCGGAAGGGATGGGCTGGCAAGGTGTTTTGACCAGAGGCGAAGGGAGAAGAGGAATGTTGGTGAAGCAAGGGATGAGAGGCTGTTTAGAATTAGGCGTCTCCTTACAACAATAGATGAACGGACTACGACTGATTTTCGAACCGCGGCTCAGTTTTGTCCTGAAAGAGAAGACAAAAACGGAGGCAAACTGGGCATGTAGTTGACGAAGGGCCCTATAAGCTTCGAGACCAGCCCGGCAGGGCGACGAGGTTATGTGACGGGCTGAAGAGACGGTTTCATGCAGGGCAAACAGGTGCAAATGGGCTGAGAGCAAAGAGGCAGCAGGACAAAGTCAATACAAGTAATCCTTCAGCCTTACAGTAATCATGAGATATTAGTTACCGAGTGGCAGCTTTGATTGCATCATCGAGCCTCAACAGCTTCTTCAAGCCCAAGGCCTGGACACGTACAGGACGGCTGCTTTGGAAGTCTGATCCTTCCCATCGGTGTGGACGCCATATTCTCGGAATGGCTGCCAGTCCGCGATATGCGTGACAACGGCACAGTCCGAATGGCTTGCTTGAAGCTAATGTAGTCGACGTGCGACGCAGTGCCTGCCCGCAGCCTCGTCCATCGCTTGTCGTTTTTCATTCATCTGTTGCAGCGCAGGTTTCTGTCGACCTGGCAATGACAGATGGAAGTTCTCGACGGGGTCCAAGGCCCAAAAAAGAAAGAGTCGGTATTTTTGCAATGCCATATTCCAAGTGAAAAGACCTCTTCATATTAGACGCAGGTCTGAAAAGACCGACCATCGCAGTCCTGCCTCTGGCTGCTCCTGAGCATGGGTTGCAGGTGACGATCTTGGCGTCACATGTGGTGTGCGAGAAAACCTGGGAAGATGACGGACCGGATACGACGACATGCATACACCAACCGACTTGCTCGCACACTGTCCAAGAAGGCAAGCGACCAGGCTCTCGAAATGGGTGTACGGACAGGTGGTGTTGGCTAGAAACGTCAGGTCCAATGTCCAGGTCCAATGTCCAACAAGTTGATACTGTTCCGAACCGGCTGGTAGTTTGCTGGAATGGACTGACTATTTTAAATCACTTGAGTAAGGATAGCACACCAAATAATGATGGAGACGGAAAGTAGAAGGCTGCGATCCTCTCACCTGTGAAAGACAGACCGACGCATGCAACCCACGAGCTGACGACAACCACTACAGAGCGAAATCGCCGCCCTCGCATGTTGTGGTCATGCCTCGCAGCTAGTCCTTCGGACAGCATTTGCAAGCACACGTGTAAAGGCTGCAAAGACGAGGCTCTCTCCACCCGACATGTCGGTCGTTTGTGCTGCTGGAAGAATGCATGCGTCGCGTCGCATCGCATCACCGCCGTCATCGCGTGCTATTTTCGTCAACGCACTTCGCCCCCAACGAACACGACGCATAAGCTCTTACCAGCCTGGCATACCATCCCATCCCGGTGCGAGCAGACAAACACCTGGTGCAGGCCTGTTCGTCTGATCCGGGCGCGCGTCCGTTGCGCTTCATTCAGCCCCGGTTCACTTCCCGCCCATGTTCCGCGCCGCCGAGCACAGGATGACCTGAATGAAATGCCAACATTTTGCGCCATCGTCCTCAGCAGCACGTCCGGCTGGAGTCCACCACCACTTGTTCAATCATCCTCATGTGTTTGCGGTTCTGTCGCAGAAAGTCGGCAGTTTTCCCGTATTGCAAAATACCTGTCTATCAAACATCCACCCATCTTGGAACTGCACGGAAATCCTTTGCCTCTTCGCCTCTTCGCCAGTCGCCCACAGCCAGCCTGATTTGCTGGCAGCCTCTGATCACCGCCCGATCGCAATGCAAGCAAACAATAATTATAGCCTCCGCCTGAAAGATGGCTTCACACCTCGCCACCACAATCACCACCACCACCACCACCTTCTCACGCCGCCACAGAGCCTGCTCTCGTGGTTTGGGTGCCCGTGCCCGCCCTTCTTTGCGAGTTTCCGCTGGGCCTGGCGAGCGTGTACTTGGCAAAAGCTCGTGCCAGAGCCCGCTTGCAGCTAATCTTTTGGCTGCCGACGAAGCTCTCTACCGTCACCGCGATCGCCCGGTCAATGTCTTGGGCCGAGCAGTACTCCGAGAGCCTCATTCTGCAGAAGGCCTCGCTGATACGGATGATGGCTTCGAGATGTCGCACCTAACATCTCATCGTTAGCTGGGAGCCCAGGGCAATAGTCAAAGAATGGAGTAATACCGTAATGGGGTAAGCGCCCGTTGCCAAGGACTCTCGTCTCATGTCGGAGAATAGGCGTGCCACCTTGTCCTCATCCATGTGATAGAGCTTGGGACTGACTCGGTTACGAGCGTACACAATGTACTTTTGAAGTAGCTCCTGGGGAATCTCGCCCTCCCTGGTCATGGTGTGGGCCTGCGTCGCTTGAGTATTCGAATCCTCATCGTCTCCTTCAAGACCGCCATTGCTGGAGTCGCCATTTTTGGTGTTCTGGGGCTTGAGGTTGGGATGACTGCGGCCGTGCGAACCGACAATGAACTGGGCGAGTCGCTCGTCTTCGGCGGGCTCCACGGTGTCCCTCACCACACAAAGGATATCGAAACGCGAAAGAATAGGCTCTGTAAGCTCGACGTTTGCGGAGAAGGGAATGGTCGAGTTGTACCGTCCGCCGATGGGGTTTGCGGCGGCAATGATGCCACAACGTGCTTGGAGGGTGGTGACGATACCCGCTTTGGAGATGGAGATTGTCTGCTGCTCCATCGCCTCGTGAATGGACGTCCGATCTTGGTCGTTCATTTTGTCAAACTCATCAATCAGACACGTGCCCTTGTCCGCGAGTACGAGAGCACCGCCCTCCAAGGTCCACTCGGCAGTGATGGGATCGCGCTTGACGCTAGCCGTGAGACCAACCGCGCTGGCTCCTTGACCAGTTGCGAAGACGGCGCGGTGGGCCGTCTTCTCGGCGTACTTGAGAACTTGAGACTTGGCGGTACCGGGATCACCAAGAAGCAAGACGTTGATGTCGCCGCGGACTTGGTGAGAGCCCCTGCTGGTCTTGGCAACGCCGCCGAATAAAGAGAGCGCCACGGCAGTCTTGATGTCCGTATGGCCGTAGATGCTGGGCGCAATGGAGTCGATGATTCTGTCGATAATAGCAGGGTCGCGAGAGAGCTTGCGAATAGCCTCCTCGTCTTCCTCGGTCAAGCGGAAGCCAGACATTTGGTCGTGGGCTTTCACGATGTTGTTGGCCTCCAGGACTGTGGCGAAAACGGGGAAGCCGTTTCGGTTGTTCAGCTGAGCGTCGTAACTGTTGCGGTAGACACCGGTGACCTCGATCTCTTCACCGGGCTTGGCCCGATCAATAAGATCCCATAGAAGAATGACCTCTCTGTGATGAGGCAGGCGACCGGCTGGGACGGTGCCAGGGGATTCTTGGAGGGTGAGCTTCTGGTAGTTGCGATACACGGTCTTCTCCGAGTTGATGTTGAACGGGCCGCGAGATTGGCAAGCCTGGCAATAGGTGATCTTGACCTCGACATTGGACTCTTGCTGGAACGGCCCTAGAGTGACGCCGCACTTGGTGCAGTCGAACTTGACGTACTTGAGCTGGGGGAAGACGCCCGTCCTCTTGGTGACGACACCGCTGACGGTCACCAACGAGTTGAGCTGCAACTGACGCAGCTTTCTGATGGTGAAGGTGACGGGAAGGTCGTAGAAGCGAACGTGGATTTCGGAGTGAATGGCGTCATAGTCGGGGTAGTACAGGAGGACAACGTCCATGGCGACCTCGTCGAAGAGTGGGAGGACGTCGGCAGGGGCGTTGGCCAAGAAGTAGGCGAGCGAGGCTTTGGCTTTGCTGAGGTGCTCGTAGGAAACTTCGAGAGACTCGGCATTGACCTCACCGAGTGTGCGAATGCGATTGCCGTAGACCGAGGCGCCCTGTTCGTCAATGAACTCGGTCAAAAAGGCTTTGAACTCCCTCTTGATCGAACGCTGAATTGCGGGCATGGGAATGACTTCTGCCAACTGGGATGCCGGGACGGTTGTGATGCTGTCGAGAGGCCACTCCTCGTCTAGGACGTTGCCGTCCATGTCCTCATCCGGATCCTCGTCATACTGGTGGCGGCGGCGGCGCTGTTGAGAAGAGAGATCGATGTCGCCGCCGTCGTCTTCCTCACCGGGGAGGAAGGCGGCAGGGATCCTCTGACGGCGGGCGACCTCGCGGTCTCTGCGGTTGAGCTGGGACTCCAGCCTCCTTCGCGCAGCGAGATCCATCTCGTCGAACTCGCCGTCGTCATCAATGTCGATGCCTTCATATCTGTCGCTCTCCAGCGATCTATAGTCTTGCTCAAAACCAGGTCTGAAAAGGTCGACCTCATCCTCGGCGGCCTCGTCGAGATCATCTAGGTCGTCCTGGATCTCGGGTTCTTCTTTGACGTCGTCATCTTCTTCGTCGTCATCCACGCCATAAGAGACGAAAGGCGCGGGTGGGGACGAGGGCAAGGGGCTCGAAGCTGGCGCAATGGAGGATGTGCCATCTTCGCCGTCCGGACGGGTACGCTTGCGGTTGGATCTCGTAGGTGGCCCTCGGTTGGCGGAGCTGAGATTACTGCGCAGAGGAGAACTTGACAGGGCGATTAGCAATTTTTTCTTCTTGACGACGTCGAGCAGGCTGGAGCACTCGAAGTCGAGAAAGAAACTCACCTCATGGCTGCGATGCAAGGTTTGGACAGGGCGAGCAATGAGATTGAGCCGGGCTTGCGACGAATGTGTCGAACGTTGTCGCAAGAAGAGATTGTGGAATGTCATGTATGAGGGAGGGGACGTCGGGATGGGGAAGAAGGGGGGCCAGAACGTGGAATGCGAAATTAGTTTGAGGCCCCAGTCAGTGTCGCGTCCTTAGGCGGTAAACGCGTCAAGGGGGGAGCACGTAAAGTGGCACTTTGCCCGATTGGGTGGACGCGTTAATGGGCAGATTGCATGGGGGCAGACGTCAGAAACGTGCCCCGGTGTCTACGCCCCTGTCTCGATAGGTATTTGCTTGGAAGTGCGTCCCTTAGGTAATGACCTAACAGGCACTGGGCATCCGTACTTTGTAGATCGACTATGCGGCCTGGTGGAAAGTTGCTCTGATATTGAGTGTTTTCTAGGCGCTGTGGTGTACCTGGGTACCTACTATAGGTAGTGTCACTCACGACCTACACCTCACTTAGGTACCTAAACACCCACTCTCCTACATCCCTACCTCTGGTAGGTAGGCCTGGTAACCAACCCTTTATCATCTCCTACACGATCGCTTCGAGCACCGGCAGTGCAATTCTCTAATTCCCTCCTGGAGACAATCCGACAACACCGCTGTCATCTCTTTTTTTGAAGTCTGCTGTCATCGCAACCATGTCAATGGATCCCCCTCCGCCGCCGACCCCGTCTGGCAATGATGGTGTCGCTGAAGCGCCAGCGACGAAGGCCACGCGCAGCGAAAGCTTCTCTTCGCAAAAGTCCAGCGATTCTCAAACCGCTGCCGAGTACGTCGAGCATCCCTTCGCGTCACCAATTGTGAATCCGCGGCTAACGGCATTCCCACAGCTTTATTCGCGATCAGATGCAACTGGAGGCCGATGCGCGCGAAGCTCTCCCATACGTACGTTTACGTGCCATTTCCCTAGTGTCGAGAACCGCGCAACTGAGTCTTCACAGAGCATCGACAACTGCACCCAGATCCTGGGCTCGCTCCGACAGAGTGTTTTCGCGTGTCTTACCTGTGCTCCTCCGCCCGCAGACCCCAAAGGGCTCTACAACCCAGCTGGTGTATGCTACGCTTGCTCCGTCTCGTGCCACGGCGAACACACTCTCGTCGAAATATTCACAAAGAGAAACTTCACCTGCGACTGCGGTACTACCCGGTATCCTGCTACGAGTCCCTGCAACCTGCGATTCAATTCTGCCACCAACACAAAGGGAGGCGTACACTCCGAGGAGCCCGATGCGAACAACAAGTACAATCAAAACTTCCGCAACAGGTTCTGCGCATGCGAATGCGATTATGATCCCTTCCAGCAAAAGGGAACCATGTTTCAATGTCTTGGACTGGGCACGACCGAAACTGGTGGTTGTGGCGAAGACTGGTACCATCCGGGCTGTCTAGTTGGCATGGGCCCTGAGTGGTTCGAAAGCATGAAAAAGGACAAGAAGCCCAATGCTACAGCGGACGCTACAGAAAAGGCTGGCTTGCCCTCGATTTCCGAGGAAGCCGAATCGAGACCAGTGGAAGCCGCGTCTGAAACCGCCGCCGCTTCCACGCTTCCCGAGGCGACAGAAGAAGACGAGGATGAAGACCCCCCGATGCCACCTGGCTTTCCCGGAGAGGACGACTTTGACGCCTTTCTGTGCTACAAGTGCGTTAACGCGTACCCGTGGATCAAGCGGTACGCGGGCGCCAAGGGATTTCTACCAGCCGTGTTTTCACACCAGCGGGACGGCGATCCGCCGAGCACTCAGGAGGGGGGGACGAAGAAGCGAAAAGCCGAAGATGACGTCGCCGAGACTGATTCTAAACGCGTCAAGGGCGAATCCGAAGTCGCAGAGACCCAGCACGGCGATGCGGAAGTCAAAGCAGAAGCCGAAGTCAAAGTCGAGAACGAGAACGAGAAAGCGACTCAGGAATCAACGCCTGCTTGCAAGTGGGCCGCTCTGCCTCCGCCACCAAGCCGGGAATTTTCCCTGTTCTTGACGGAGGACTTCCGCAACCACATTTGTCGATGCTCTTCGTGCTACCGCGACCTGGACCCTCATCCCCAGCTGCTCGAGGAAGAAGAGACTTACGAACCGCCGCTGTCGGATGGAGGACACTCCGAAAACGGCGGCTCCACCAACGGCAGCGGCAGCCTCCTGGAGCGCGGCGAGAGCGCCCTGCGCAACGTCGACCGCGTTCGCGCGATTGAGGGCGTCATGGCCTACAACCATCTCAAGGAGCAGTTGAAGCCGTTTTTCCAGCAGTTTGCCGAGAGCGGTCAGGCCATCGGCGCGGAGGACATCAAGACGTACTTTGCGAAACTCAGGGGTGACGATCAGGCCATCAAGGACGCTGGCGAGGCGGCCGGGAATCCCAAGGACGACGACGATAACCATCGCAGGGAGCAGAGCGGATACTAGCGTTCTCGCATGTTGGCTGTTTTGATGGCGGTTGGGCTATGGTCGGTTTCCTCTGTTGCACATGTACAATATAACGAGATCAGTCATGAAAGGGCGCGGCAAGGGTTGCTACATGCACGTCGCCGGTACAAAATTGAAGTAAGCATTGAAAAAACATACCATCGCCATCGGCTATGTGGGTAGAAGAATGCGCCATGTAGTCAGTCTATTGTCCACGTGGTGATTCTGTACGTGGGCTTCGTGAGAAATCCGCGTCCTTCTAACAATCATTAGGATAATCGTGATTACGGTGACCCAAGGCAAAACAAATCATGGGAAACGTAGCATGGCATGATGCCAAATGCTGCCTCGACTGTTTCTGGGCTCCCAAAGCCCCTCCAACGCCGCTGACTCCCAAATCCGAAGTGACTGCTGCGCCTCCCAATGCCAATGCGATCTGCCAAAATTCCACAAAGCGCCCTTGCCCTACTGGCCAGACGACCCGGTGCTCGATGTCGCACTGGAGGGGCGCGGCGGCGGCACAGGCGTGCCCATGGGGATACCCAGATCTCTCTGCATCGGCACGCCGCCGAGGGTGTTGTTCTCGGGCGACTGTGGCCGCGAGTACTCGTCGCCCATCTGTTGGCTGTTGGCGAGCTGTTCCTGGGCGGCTCGCTTCTCCAGCTCTTTGAGACGTTCCTTTTCGGTAGTGTCAATGACATCGTCATCGTCGCTCCAACAGGGGTCGTCGTCGCCGACCTCGGGCATGGCCATTCTCTTCCAGAAGCGGAGTTCTTGTCGCGCCGCAACCTCCTCGACACGGCGGTCCCATCTCGTCTCGTCCTCGTCGTATTTGCGGCGGAAGGTACGCAGCAGTTCGTTGGCCTTGCCGGCGCGCTCCTGCATGTCCCAGATCTGCTCTCTGAGTCTACTATTCTCCGCGCGAGCCTCGGCCAGCTGGGATCGGTAGGATCGATGCCAGGCGGCGACGTCGGTGACATGCTTGGCCTTGTATTCGTGGAACTGCTTCAGCATCGAAGCCACGACGGTCGCGTACTGCGTCAGCAGCGTCGCATTGGCGTCGCGACTGTACTTTGCTTTTTCGAGGGATTCGGACAGAATGGAAATGAGCGTGTCGAGATTTTGTTCCTGAGCTGCGGGGCAGGGGGTCAGCTTCGACAAGACCGCATGAAGACGGGGGGCTCGCATACCGTGAACGTCGTCGGCGGCGCCATGAACAATGTCCTCGTTGCTCAGTCCTTGATTCCTCGCGCGACTGCGCACCCTGCCCAGCCCAGTGACGATGTCTTCTGTGACGCGACGGTTCTCGGCGAGCTGTCGGCTGAGCTCCTCCACCATGCCGTAGATGTAGTTGAGCTCGGCCTGCTGCCCTGCCGGTGTGGGCAAGCCGCCCATGCCGGCGGACATGTTGCCGCCGTTCATGCCGTTCATGAGGACGAGCTGGTGGTACTGCGCGTGGGCAAGGGCCTGTTGAGCCGGCGACAGCGAACTCGCACCGACCGAGGGGGCAGGTGGCGATGGCTGCTGCTGTTGCTGCTGCTGTTGCTGTTGCTGTTGCTGCTGTTGCAGGTGTTGTTGTTGACGCGACTGGGGGAATTGAGGCTGTTGGTGTTGTTGCGCTAGATGCTGCAGCTGGGAGCCGGCGGTTGGAGTCGTGCTGGTCGCGTGGGTGTTGGGGTTGAGCGAGAAGTCGGCGGCGCTTGGAGGAGGAGGAGGAGGAGCGGGAAAGTTCATGGCCTTTGGTCTGGCGGTTCCAACTGGCGGGCAGCTGTGAGGTGCTGCGGAATGTGAACCGGGGATAACAGGCGATGGACTGGCTTCTGGAGGTGGAGCTTATCTGAGGTGGGTGAAGCGGCGCGGCGCCTCGTGGAGGGTAGTGTAGGTAGGTAGGTACCTCGACTACTGACTACTCTTGCGTTCCCGTTTGGGGTTGGAGGTGTGGAGGTGAAAGGGTGTGGTGCATGTCAAGTGACAGTGGATATGATTGTAAAAGGACATATCACTGTAGCCATCCACAGTTACCCTGTGGTATACGGTATATGCAGAAGAAGATGGTTCGGAAAACGACCTCCATGGATCTCATCACCCACGACTATTGCACTGCACTGGGGTTATTTGTGCATAGCGGACTGCTTTCTACAAAACAAATCATTCTTCGGCAAAAATTTCATTTTATCCACTTCGTAGAACGAGCCGCAGCAGCCAGCAACATCCAGCGACCGCATATGGTAACCTGGAAACGAACATGATATCTTACAGCCCACACGCCGAATCCGTCCATCTTCTCGACTGCCTAATCGCTCTTTCTTTTCGTCACAAGGCCTTCTGCGCAGTATCTTGAAAGACCTACTTTGAAGCTGGTGTTTCCTCGTTCAAGTCGTCATCCTCGTCATCCTCGTCATCCTCGTCATCTCCATCGTCACCTTCCTCCTCCTCCTCCTTCTCCTCGGCCTCGTTGCTCTCATTTGCTCCGTCATTGTTCAGAGAAGAAGCCATGAACCGGGCCCAAATCTCTTTTTCTAAAGCAATATCACGCCCAGCAATAGAGGTCGTGTTTTCGTATTCGCTGCGGTCTCTCTTACCCCCCCGGGCCGGCGGGTGTCTTTGGCGTCGAAGAGTCGCTAGGGCCAACAAGTTTCCTAAAACCGGCTGGGCGCTGCCTGGGGCGCTCAAGTGAGTTCGAGTCGACATGAAGGCTTGACATCTGGCGACGGATCTCACGGATGGACGAGGAGCCGCCGGGTTGCTTCTTGGGATCCTGATGCATGAAGTCGTTGTCTGCCCATGATAACGAGGTGGGCGCCGTCTCAGTAAACAAAGGGCATCGTGGGAGGATCTTGTCATGCTGCCCTTCAGGTTCTTCATCTGTACTTCGCAGCTCAAAGGGCATTTCTTGGTCTGCAGTCGCAGTTGCCTTCACAGCAAGAGCCAAGTAGTGCTTGGGCGAGACATCCCCTCTGAAATCGCAGCCGTCAATGTCTAATCTGGCGGTCTTTTGGTTTGCCAGACGAGGCACTTTCGCGTCGGGAAAAAAGGTGATGTGGCGAGCACTGCTCGATGTCGATGCGCTGGCGTTGTCGCCTGGTTTGGCCGGACCGCACGTAAGGTCTGCGTCGCTGGAGGGGAAGTCACATCCGGCGAGGGTGATTTCTCCGACTTGGTGTTTGTTGACATCGAGATCGGCTCTTCTCAGACGAGAAACTGGTTCCAAGATGCGACGCGTCGTATAGGGAGGATAGCCGGTGGTGACGGGATCATATTTGAGATCGTGACCAAAGTTGCCATTATGATCGCTTGCGCTGCTTAGTATGGCAAAGTTGGGCGTGTGACCCTGATATTGGACTTCTTCGCGTGCGACGTGACGTGCCTCGCCTCTCGTGTTAGCAACATCAGCTGTCTTGTTAGTCAAGGACCACACCACCCTGCAAACGGGGGTGTCTTTCTTTTCTTCCATTACGTTGTCTAGAGTCGATTGAGTGGTCTGGACGGCCAAATCGGAGGGGGTGGCTGTGATACAAGATTGTCAGCTTGACTTTTCCCTCTTATTAGATTGTCACTTCCGTCGGTGGGATGAAAAGTTTGGAGGTCTCATACCTGCCAAAAGCCCGGCGATTTCGGAAACTTATTCCGCAAGTAGAGGTGGCCGAAAGGGTTATTAGAGAAGAAGGGTTCTCAGTGAAGAGGGTGATCGGAGAAAGCAAAAGAGTCAACTTTGGGCTCGGCCTTGAGGAGATGAACGGTGAAAGAGGAAGGTACCCAAGGTTGTGGTCACACTGGTGAGAGAGGGCAGAAAGCAGAAAACAAGCTTACCGATTTACACCAGTTTGGACGCTGAAGTATTTTTCAGGAGAGCTTCAGTTCACCACGGATGCTGAAACAACATGTGCAATTGCCGTGCCTGAAGCACACCGCCACGTCTCCGCGTTTAGAAGACCATCTGGAACCCCCACGAACCTGTTTTTACATTGATGCGAGGGTATCACGGACTTGGGTTTCCAGCTTCAAATATTCTTCAAGCGTCCACAGCTACGCATTTTCCCATCCTTACCCTTAGATTCACGCAGTTCTGATTTGGTTCCATCGAAAGATGCACAACATGTTTCCACTCGCTTGCTCGCTCTTTCACGCGTGTTCAGGTGACGTTTCTGTGGCCATGGTTGAACCCTCTCTTTTTGAATTGTTATTTATTTTCAGATACACAACGATCTACCAGGTATATACGAAAGTCATTGGCAGCAGCTAGCCAACATTTGCGCATGTGCCCCGCCCATAATGCCTGTGCAAGACGTTGGTATCATTGGTGTCTCAATCGCAATTCGACGACGTCTGTATAGCCTACCGGAGCCCTGTGTCCGGATGACGTAGGACGCCCCATACGATCGTGCCAGGGCAGAAGCTCGCTTGCCGCCTACGCGAAGAATGCCCAGTTGGTAGCTCGAGTAACGCCGAGGTGATGTGTACACTGAGATTCTGGAACACGTCGTGCGTCAAGAGACAGCTAATTGAGGGGAAGGGAGTGCAGGGGAGGCGGGGTGAGGTTGACAAGCGAAGGCTGGGAGAGGTAGATGATCGAGGTCGTCGTTCACGTTGAAGGCCTGTGGTTCGTCGACCTTTGCTCCTCTGACCAGCTGTGCCGTGATGGCCGCAGCAACCGCAGGTGATCCTCCCGACAGTCTGACCGAGGTGCCTGAAGGCTTGCGTCGGGAGATGATTCGAGACCTTAGTGTACGCTCTAGGTAAGCGGTCTGGCGTGCATGTCCGCCAGTGAAGGTTCGCATAACAACAATGCTGGAGTCGTGAAGAGTAGGAAAATGGAGTTGGAGAACTACAAGTAAGGTAGCTTCACTGGGTCAGGTAACCGTGAATGCGCAGGGGTGCCTCAAGTTGGCGGAGTTTCCGCCCGAATGTGTGCTCCAATGTCAGCCGTTATTAGCGGGTCACTGCCATCCGGTCCTGCTTTACAGGTAGCTACCTACTGTGTAAGTATATAGATAGGTACCACACATACGAAATACCTTACCAACTCACTTCAATCCTTTGCTCTTCCGACAACGCAAGCCGTTCTTGCTGCTGTTCGGAGTACACCTGCTTTGCCACGTGCCTGTGTGTACCTATCTGCGGCTTGTATCCGCACGTAGGTAAGGTAGATAGATACGCAGGAGGTAGTAGACGCACTGCCATGAGGTACCCACTGACCTAGCTTTCAAGGCAAGGTAGGTAGTTGTCCACGTACGTACAGCAACAGCCAAGTGCTGTCCTGGGGGCTCTTCTTTCCCCGCCATCCAGTGCGCCACCCAACCCAGCCAAGCCACCAGTCGGGCCGTTAGGTTGACCGTACCCGAGACCTAGACTGCGGAGGAGTCCGGGGGTCCAACAACAACCCCGAAATCAACTACAAATTCTCCGTCTTGCATGCCCAATAACAGCTCATGAGTGCTTCGCCCCCCCTGTTCTGTCATCCAATTCAGGTTGCGACTACCCTACTTTAACCGGTGTCGTCTCGGGGTCGAAATGCACATCATCATCAGACCGTGCTGCTCAACCCTAGTCTCGGACTACACAGTACGCGTGCGGGGAACACGAGAAAGCTTGCTATCCAGTCTCGATCGAGCTCAGTCTCGCTCCATTACTCGCTCGCACCACTTGTCGATTAGACGTTTTCCAGCAATTAACCTTGCCGAATTGCATGCTACCACACCACCAGGAGACCCCGGCTACCACGAATGAGAGCCCGGATGACGTTCATGCGGCTACCCTGCCCTATCACAGTCGGCTCGCAAACGTCGTGTGAGAAACATGCTGAGGTAGCTCTGCATCTGGAGCACTCGGGATGAACGGTTGGAGCTTGAGGGGTCCGCTGGTCTCCTCAGCGGGGCCGTTCAACGGCGTGCGACGACGTGTAATTGTGCATCCTCGTAATGAACACGACCTAGTACGACGACTATAAAGCCTGGGGCCTGGTCGTGTCCTGATCAGCGCGAACCTGATCTTCAGGCTCATCAACGGTGTCAACATGGCGAGAAGTTTGTCCCTCCTCGCGCTCCTTGCCGCCGCCGCTTCGGCTGCCGTCATCCGAAGAGACTATCCCAGCGATGATGCCTTGTCCAAATGTCCCGGCTACAAGGCCGCCAATGTGGAAACTTCTGCCACCGGCCTGACAGCCCGACTGTCTCTTGCTGGCGAGCCTTGCGATGCCTATGGAACCGACCTCACTGACCTCACATTGACTGTCGAATACCAAACTGGTAGGCCCGCGTCCAAGTCCGCCGATGATGCCTACGACGTGAGCTCACGCTGATGAAAATTGTAGACACCCGCCTCCATGTCAAGATTCAGGATGCCGGAAACGCCGTCTACCAGATTCCCGAGTCTGTGTTTCCTCGACCCAAGCCCTCCGGAGGCAGTGCGGCCGGGTCAAAGCTCAAATTCAACTACACCGAGAACCCGTTTGCCTTCACCGTGAGCCGGTCCGACACGGGTGAGGTCCTCTTCGACACCTCTGGTGCCAGCATCGTCTTTGAGAGCCAGTATCTTCGTCTGAGGACCAAGTTGCCCGAGAACCCTAACCTCTACGGGTTGGGCGAGCATTCGGACCCTTTCCGCCTGAACACGACTGACTACATCCGCACTCTGTGGTCTCAAGATTCCTACGGCATCCCCTCTGGCGCCAATCTGTACGGCAACCACCCCGTGTACTACGAGCACCGCAAGACCGGCACTCACGGGGTTTTCTTCCTGAACTCCAACGGCATGGATGTCTTTGTCAACAAGACGGAAGAGTCCGGGCAGTACCTGCAGTACAACACTCTCGGTGGCGTCCTCGACTTTTACTTCGTCTCCGGCCCGTCCCCTGTGGAGGTCACCCGCCAGTACGCCGAGATCGCCGGACTCCCTGCCATGATCCCGTACTGGGGCCTTGGCTTCCACCAGTGCCGCTACGGGTACCGAGACGTCTTCGACGTTGCCGAAGTTGTCTACAACTACAGCATTGCCGAAATTCCCCTGGAGACCATGTGGACCGACATTGACTACATGGATAGGCGCAGGCAGGTTTTCCCATTGCGCCCATTGATTAGGTCAAACAAGCTGACACCAAATAGGGTCTTTTCCCTCGATACCGAACGTTATCCCCTCGAGAAGGTCCGGCAACTAGTCTCCCACCTCCATGAGAACGACCAGCACTACATCGTCATGGTGGACCCTGCCGTGGCCTACCAGGAGTACCCGCCCATGCTGCGAGGCATCGAGGACAACATCTGGCTCGTCCGCGAGAACGGCTCTGCCTGGGTCGGTGTCGTGTGGCCTGGCGTGTCCGTCTTCCCCGACTGGTTTGCCGAGAACATCACCCGGTACTGGAACAATGAATTCGCCACCTTCTTCTCGGCCGACGAGGGTGTCGACATCGATGCCCTGTGGATCGACATGAACGAGCCTTCCAACTTCCCCTGCTATTTCCCCTGTGAGGACCCCTACGCCTCGGCCGTGGGCTTCCCCCCGGTCCCGCCTCCGGTGCGGGAGAACCCCAGAGCCCTGCCCGGCTGGCCCTGTGCATTCCAACCTCCTGGCACGGACTGCGGCGGGAACCAGACGAAGCGTGCCGAAGTCGTCGTTCGCAGTGAGGCCCCGCGCGCGTTGCCCCCTAACCAAAAGTTTGACAGTCTGGTACTCGCCGAGAGACAGGCGTCGGGCGACCAGAAGGGACTGCCCGGAAGGGACCTCCTGTACCCCAAGTATGCCATCCACAATAAGGCCGCCTGGGACACCGAGTCCAACGCAGCGCGCGGCGGCATCTCCAACAAGACGGTCAACACGGACGTCATCCACCAGAACGGCCTGACCATGTACGACACCCACAACCTCTACGGCTCGATGATGTCCGTTGCATCCAGGGTGGCGATGGAGGCCCGCAGACCAGGCCTCCGTCCCTTGATCATCACCCGCTCGACCTTTGCCGGGGCTGGCGCTTCGGTCGGCCACTGGCTGGGCGACAACCTGTCCAACTGGGACCAGTACCGCATCTCCATCTCCCAGCTCTTGCAGTTCGCCTCGGTCTACCAGGTGCCCATGGTGGGCTCCGACGCCTGTGGCTTCGGCGACAACACCAACGAGCAGCTCTGCGCGCGCTGGGCCGCCCTCGCCGCGTTCTCCACCTTTTACCGCAACCACAACTCCTTGGACAGCATCTCTCAGGAGTTCTACCTCTGGTCCAGCGTCGCCGAGAGCGCCAGGCGAGCGATCGACATTCGCTACCGGCTGCTCGACTACATCTACACGGCCCTGTACCAACAGAGCGTCGACGGCTCGCCCGTCATCAGCCCGGTGTTCTACCTGTACCCGCAGGACGACAAGGCGTTCGGCCTGGACCTCCAGTACTTTTACGGCGACGCCGTCCTGGTTGCCCCGGTGACGGAGGAGAACTCGACCTCGGTCGACGTCTACTTTCCCGACGACGTCTTCTACGACTGGTACACGCACGAGACGATTCAGGGCAAGGGCGAGGCGGTCACTCTGACGGACAAGAACTACACCACCATCCCGCTCTTCGTCCGCGGCGGTTCCGTGCTGCCCCTGCGCGTCAAGAGCGCCATGACGACCACCAAGCTCAGGGAGGAGAACTTTGAGCTGCTCATCGCCGTCGACAGGAACGGCACCGCCAAGGGCCAGCTGTACCTCGACGACGGCGTCAGCCTGGAGCAAGCCGGCGTCACGCACGTCACGTTCGACTACAAGGACGGCAAGGTGGCCGTCGACGGCGATTTCGGCTACAGCACGCCTCTCAAGGTGTCCAAGATTACGCTTCTCGGCGGGGGGCAGCAGGCCGGAAAGAGGGCAGAGTCTGTCAAGACGATTGAGGTCGACAAGCCCCTGACTGGGCCTTTTGTTGTCGACATCAACTAGATGGACGGCGCATCGCAGACGCGAGACCAGATTTTTCTTTTTACACATATAGGTTCCTCAGCCGTACATGTATTTAATTGACTGGCATGTATTATATTACTGTCCAATGCCTGACCGCGCTCATTTTCCCACCATCTTTGACTTCATGACTCAGTTGACGGGGACAAAGATGCGATCAATGTCGGCCACCCACGACGAATCACCGCTCGCAATTCTGATGGTGTTGCCGGATCCCGCATTGAGGTTGCAGAACAACGAGCTGCTGCCCGGAGAGTTGCCATCGGCAGTCGGCAGGAACGCGAGGGTCTGGGACGCGCCGTTGCACGTCACCGTAGCCCACCTCTGGCCGGAGTCTCCGTTCAGATGCTTGATCCTCACCGTCGTACGTCCCGAGGCCTGGACGCTCACGCTCGAGAACTGCACGGCGCCGCCGCCGGATGATCCGCCCACGTAGCCCGCCGCGGCGCTCCCGCTGCACCCCGCGCACGAGATGCTCCTCGCGCCGCCAGAGAGGGCGGCCGACTCGCCCTCGTAGGACGTCTCCGTCGGTCCTGCGGCCCACGCTCCCGCGGCAACGTTCGGGGTCCAGTTGACGCGGTCCGCGAGCGTGATGGTCGTCCCCGAGATGGTCAGCGGGAGCCAGACGTAAGTGCTCCGCATGAGGTTCGTGCTGACCCAGCGATCGCCCATGTAGATGGCCATGTCGCCGACGGGAAGGATGTAGGTCGTCTGGCTGGAAAACGTGTTGGACCCGGCCGGCGCAAAGGTCTGCCAGGCCGACCAGGGGCCCGAAAGCGATGTCGCGTAGCTGTACACCTAGGAGACAGTCAGAATTCGGAGATGTCCGTGAGAAGGGGCGTCCTACGTTGTCGTTTGGGTTCCAGCCGGTGAGTCTGCTTCCAAACATGAAGTAGTATCCGTTGCGCTTGAGGATGGCGGGAGACTCGATGTTGACATTCCAGAGGTAGACGCTCTGCGTGGTGTTGAGGTAATCCGACGAGAGCGCATCGATGCGAAGACCGTTGGGCCGCTATTCGTACCAACACTGTCAGTTTTGCCCCAAAAGGGGGTTGAGGAGAGATTCAGCAAAGCCACGACGACGACGACGACGACCGCTCCGAGAAAACGAACTCACATCCTCGGTCAACAGGTAGGCAGACCCGTTGTCGTCCTGGAAAAGGCCAATGTCGCGGCTCTCGAAGCCGAGGGGCCGCCAGCTGCCAATGTACGTGTACTTGCCGCACACCGTGTCCGAGGTCGCGACGCCGACCTTTGCCTCGCCGTAGTTGCTGCTGTCGATATGGAGGTACATGACGTACTTGCGCGTCAAAGAGTTGTAGATGACCTTGGGCCGCTCCACGACGCGGTTCGGTCCGAGGTCGCCGCTGGCGGTGCGCGAGAGGAGGGCCCCGACATGGGTCCATTCGACCAGGTTGGTGGAGGAGTAGCAGTTGATGTTTTGAAACGCGGAGCCCTCGGTCTTGTCCTCCCCTACCATGTAATACGTCGACCCGACCTTTGTGATGCCGGCGCCGTGGGCTTGGACGTGGCGCCCCGTGTTGGTCTGCGAAACAAGGCTTGGTTAACAGGCTTTGATACGGCTCGGGACTGTGGATAGGAGTGTTTATATACGGCTGTCCAGGTGCCGCCCGATATGATTTGCAGCGTTGCCTGGGCCAGACCGGCTCCCGCACAGAGGCTGGCCAGGATGTTGAATAGACGCATGGTCGTTGTGGGCTTTAGCAGACTCGCCGACTGGGTTATGATTCTCAGAGGAACGCTCAACACAAGTGCTTTAACCGTTCATCTCCAACAGGACCTTGGAGTAGTGATGATCCTGAGGTGGATATATATATATATCTATATACTGTCTAACTTGCCACGCGGAACGGCTAAACTTCCGTTCAACCGTGTCACCCATCGTCAGAAGCACTCGGCTCCGATGCCCCCTCATTCCTCCCTGCCTCTTCTCATTCAAGCAACCTTTCAAGCCCTTCCGCCTGGTAGGCTGAACGGCGGTTGGCTGTCGGCGGAGAAATAGTCCTTCCTTCAATAAGGACATTGACGCCTCAGCTCGGCCTCCGACGCCAATTGGCCTGGTACTATCGACAGGCAGGTCACGAGGGCCAAGCGTGGTCGAACCCATTTGTCAGTGGCAGTTGCGGGATGCGAAAGCCGACTCGGGGTTGCAGTGAACACCTGCACCGGTCGTTGCCGCAAGGATGCGAGTGGTGCAACTTCGACATTGGACGTGCGAAACTGGTCGAGTCTGACCTGCCCCGCGATTTGTCGGTTCAACTATGATTCGTCAAGTGGGGTCGGAGTTACGCCGACATACGGCCAGGGCGCTCGGGCATCGGTGCATCTATCGGGTGCATACCGCCGGAGCTTGGAAATCAAGCTTCGGCCCGCCACCTCGAAGCTTGCCCCATGAGTCCGCCGTTCGTCGCATGGCTGTATGCCCAATGAGTCCACTTCTCCATCCCAGCACCAATTTGAGCTTTGAAGTTCCTTCTTTTCCTAGTACGGCTTATCTGCCTCTGGTCCCTTTGTCAAGCCGGTAGCGGCTGCCTGGAAAGGCCTTCTCTTATATCCACGTCGCCTTGTGCGGCAGTTGTTGCCTTTTAGCGGAAGCTCCCGGCGACGACTTTGAATCGCCACATGGGCGAGCGAGAGAGAGTAGTAAGAAAGAGGCAGTCGGAGACATGAATAGAGAGATAGAAGAAGAGCTCCAACCAGCGCCATCTTTTTCGGGTGAAATGAAAGTCGTTCGTGTGTCTCGTGTCAGTCGTTTCCAGTAGGCTCCCCCGCAAGAATGTTGAGAGCGCCACAATATACAGGTTGGTGAAGAAAAGTAAACAGCCCGAGCGCCTCGCCAGCTTTGCTATTTTCCCAAAGAGTTCAGTCGTGTATCTTCACGCTTGTGTCAACTGTCCACTTCCATCTTGTCTTCCGCAGATTCCCCAGCATCGGCCATCGGTTCCTCGGGATCCTGTTTCAATTCGGAAAATACCACTGAGATGGAGTCTTTGGAGTCGAGACCAGTCATCGTGCCAGCGACGGCGCCGGCGCCCACGGTACCGTTTCCGGCGCAAAGCCGGTACTCCCCGTCGTCTTTTCGCTCTATGATACCTTCATCGAGGGCCCACTTCGCCAGGAAGCTATCCACGCCGAGCCTCTGGCCCTCACCTTTTTCCATGTGTCTGCCGACGTGCTCCGTCCATTCGTCCCACGAGCCAGGGCCCTCAAAAACACTTTGGCAATCTGTCTTGGGACATGCCGACTTCTGGGGTGGCGACCGCCGGGTGACGAGGCAGGTTGTTTGCATTTCCTTGACATGGTTTTCCCATTCAAGTTGCAGTTTGCTGTCGCCCTTCGCAATGGCCTTCTTGATGGCGAACGGCGCGTGCATACGACGTAGGTGCTGGGTGAAGAGATCTTTCCGGTTAAACTCGTTCCCCTTACCTTCGACGGTGCTTTGTGGACAAGACGAACACCGATAATACTGCAAACACAGGTGCTGTGAGGCTATGTGCCGCTTCCACTCGTTCTTCGAGCCAAATGTGCTCGTGCAGCCCGCAAACGAGAACGCGCAGGGAAACGGTCTCGTATGAGCGGCTGCAATGTGCTTCCGCAGCGAGGAAGAATCCTTGAACGGTGCGTGGCTACACAACGTGCACCGTGTCTCCTGCTTGGGCGTGGCTTTTTGGAGGGACCTCCGCTGTTTCGGTTTCGAGTTGGGGGTGCCATTGTCGACGGAATGCAACGTCTCATCCGCACCCGACTCATTCGCGTCGTGGGACGAACTAGACTCCTCGTGATTAGTCGCCATAACTCCGTCGGGCAGAGTCGTTCGTTGCCGTTCTACGGCAGGCAAGGCCTCGTCGCTGAGGTGACGCACATGGCTCAAGGCCTTCAGCTGCTCCGCCGCCTCTTGCATCTCGGCAGAGTCCTCCACATCATCCTTCCTGTCCGCCGCCGCAACCGCGGCCGCGGTCGTGTACGAGGCTCCCGGCTGCGTTGTATCTAGACGACCTACCGCATCGGCATATGCCGCGTCCTTGCCGTCCAACGAGCGGCGGTGCATAGCCGGCGTACTTGCCGCCAGCTCCCTTGCCTCCAGCAGTATCCGACCATCTTCAACTTCCTTGGCCGTGGCCTTTATGCCCGAAGATCCCTTCAGCTTCTGGTACAGGTGAATCATGTTGTGTGACGTAATGTAGCCTAAGAAGCAGCAGACCTTGTCGTGCTGGACCACGTTCCAAATAGAGTGCGGCATTGATATCAGGAGCATCGTGGGTGGGCCTAGAAACATTCCCTCTACCTCGATCTTGGCAGCAAGTGGCGGGGTATTGTGTAGCCAATTATTAAAGAAAGACATGTCGGGGCTGGCGTCTCCCACGAACGTTGTGCACACAAGGACTCTCGCCTCTTCGAACCTCAGATCAGTGACAGATTCGGGATCTATTAGCTGGTCTTCCCTCGCAGTCCTCGATAAGACGTCTCCTTCGGCACCGTTGGACGGAGACGGCTGTGCAGGACGAGCAGGCAACGGAGCCAGAGTAAAATTTTGGCCCTTTCCGGGAGTGAGGGTGAAGCATATGGGGAGCTGAGGCGGCGGAGGCGTGCCTTTGCCTGCGCCGTTCGTGAGCTTGGCCGACTGAACGCTTTCCTGTTGTCTCAACAGCACTATGTCCTCGTGCAAGCGGGATACGCTGAAAGGCCTCCCGGCATTGCTGAGCTTGTGCAATGCCTCAATCAAATGGTAAGTGAAAGACTTCCCGGCGTATTCTCTGGCAGTGTGTTCGGGACCGCAGGCGGCTATGGCCTGCTTGGCACCGTGACTGCCAGATAAAGGGACATCGTGTACGGCGCATGTATCGAGCAAGAGCAGAATGTCGGACTGGGCATCCTCGAACAGGCAGCGAACGCCATCCCACTTCAGCTTCGCGGCGTCTTCTCGGTGGTTGCTGCGGATCAGCGGTCAGAGTGGTGATTGGCGAGACAGGAGAACCACTTTGCAAGAAATCGACTCACCAAGCCCAGTATAACTGATTGTCGGCACCGACATAACCATAACCCGCGTAGTAGATGATCAGCAAGTGATTGGTCCGGGCATGCTCGAGGAAAGAAGCCATCTGAACGCCCAGCTTGATGCTTGGGTTGGGCACTGTGGGAATGTTCCATCGATCGGTGTGGTAGTTGTAGCGGTCCCTTAGTATGTTCTCTAGGGCGGTCAAGTCGGCTTCGGAAGAGGTGTCTTCGTCCCATCGCAGCAGTAGGACGGAGACGTTATCGTAGGGCAGGCGCTCAGTCTGGCGCTGGATCAACATGGCAGCATCCTGAAGATGCCTTGCAAAAGACTCGAATTCATGGCGCTCGGCTGGGGGCGCTTCTTGAGGCTGGGGTTGCTGAGGTTATTCCCGGGTCAGTCCCTCGGCCAAGACACAGACGCAATGGTAAAGAGCAAGGCGACGACAAGTAGCTTACCGGCTCATTGGGATACGGGGTCGGCTGTGCGGCATGGGTCGACGGTGGCTCCTTGGGCAGGATTCGCCGCTTCTTGGATGGATGGGGTTGTTCCATCTACGGTTTCGTCAATGGGGGGACGCTTTGCTCTGCAGTAAGACGCAAATAGAGGGGCGGCGCGTTCATGGAACAAAGTCAACGACAGCTGGATTTATGCGACTAGGTGGGCTACTAGTTGTGGTTAAGCAACAGGTCAAGTCTGTCCGTGGGTCATTCGGCGGCGGTATGTAGCTGGTGGTGATGAAGGAGGGGGGAGGATTGAAATAGCGAAAGAGAGCCAGAAAAGTCCTCGACTTTGGGTAGGCAAGGTGTGGACGGTGAGATGAGGTAACTAGCTAAGGTAAGGTGAGGTAAGGTTGTGTAAGGTAATTCTTAGCTGCCAGCCGAAAGAGTGAGAGGGAGCAGAGACCAGCGGGAGGGCGAGAGGGCGAGGCTGGTCCCTTCCAAAGACAGCCTCGAGGGCCCCATATTATGGCGTCGACGTACAGCCAATGACGAATCACCCGCAGCTCGCACGGGCCTGCTAGCGCTAACCTTTCTACTGCTGTAGTGGCGCCTACCTTAGCTAATCCACACCTTATCCCATAGATAGTTCCCTTATCGTTACTATTCCGCTTCTCAATTCAAGACAGGCACCTCGTCTACTTAGACGTGCTGGGTTAGATACTTAGGTACTGTGTAAATATAGGTTCGCAACGCGGACACCGTCGGCAGGCAACTCCTCGGTCAACTCACCCATCAGTATTAGATATGTGGCGAGATAAAAAGGTGACGGGACTCGTAGAACGGCTAGGAAGAATCCTTCAGTCTCTTGTCATGGTGGATGGCACAGGCATGGCGATGGCGGGGTGAACTCGGCTGGGCTGGCTCGCCGAGTCCCGCGCCTTGCCCACCTCGGTGTCGGGAGACGGACGACTGGCCTTCTCATCTGCAGCGACCGCCCTGTTCATCGCCATCCACTGGTGCCACATGTACGACCTTTCTCCAAGTCATGCTGCAAGGCAAGTCTTAGCTCCATTGGGCTCATCGGCTGTGGCCATTGTCCATCCTGCTCTGTTGCCTTGCAAGCCGTCACCCCTCGTCACCCGCAGCTCATCCATCCTCTCCTCCCTGCGGAGTATTGGGCCTCTTCTGCTCATTCACCTCCGCCTTGCTGCCGACACCGTTGATACCGTGTCACTCAGCCCATGGTTTGTTGTCCATCAGCGAGTCTCACCGCCGATAAGCATACACACGTGGGCGGACAGACAAGTCAGGCTGTCCTGAGGGCGAACTGGGAGTGGGCTGCTGCAGTCTGTCTCAATCAACCGACTGGTCGAGAGGCATGAGGCAGACGCCCGCAGCAACGAACCGACGAGGACGACGACTTCTCACACAGCTCGACAGTCGTCTTTGTCGCCTGTCAGTTTTGTCCCATCCAACTCCCAACATTTCTCTTCCTCTGCCCGCGCCATCGCCGTCTCTGGGACCAATTGGCAGATGGAGGCTTGGCACTCTGGCCTGCCGTTTCGTCAGGTCCCAGTGCATCCGCCTTCTTGTGCCTCGACTTCGGCCACTACTCACTTGCAGCCTCTTCTCAGCGTGTCGGAGAGAAGAAGCGTTGCACTAGCTGCGCCGATCCTCGTTGCGGAGATCCTTCTTGATACACACCAATAGCGGCTATTGATATTTGTTGCCTTCGCCACCATCAATGACACAGGTATGCGCACAACGGTCGGCACTTGGCCTCGAGCTTTCCTGCATGCCAGCGGGTGAGACCTCGCTGCCATTCGTGTTCTTGGGTCTCACGCAGCGGTGCAAGCCGTTTCTGCTACAGCTGGGGAGACACTCTGCCTGCCAGAAGGTCAAAGTAAAGAGTTGTGTGTACGTAAATTGCAATCACGATTCGAGCGACGATGTTGCAGTGAAGGGACATCCCCGGCAGAAGGGGGACATAGCTTCGGGAGCTTGGGTAATTGGTGTCTGGCACAGCCTGGTCAAGAATCATGCGTGGTAGAACCAGTAGTCAGCCATGTGGGACAGTTGAGTACGAAACTCACCACGGCGATGGCGTTTGCGTGAGGCTGTGCCGTACGCAAGATACTTGGACTTCGCCAATAGCAGCTCCTCGGCGTCGGAGATGGAGCTATTGGACAAACGCTGCACTCTCTCCGTCGGCAGCCATGAGACGTGGCTAACAAAGGCGATGAAAATCCCAGGAGCCTGCAACGTTGTCTTAGATAAGTGCTCGCGCCCACAACATTGTGTCGCACAGAAGCGGGGCCGATTCATCCTTGACCGTCGTCTCCATCATCTTGATGACATCGGGACTCTCGGCGCCGTCCGGATCCGCCTCAGGGTGGGTCCCGCATGTGATCCGGAAGATGCGGAGGTCCCGCATAGCACCCACCGAGTGAAGAACCACGTTCTGGAAGCTGTTCCACGTTCCAGAACATTTCAAGATATCTTTTGGTTCGACAATGCCGGGGCAAAAATGAGGGAGAGGCCGCCGAGCTTACTTCGGTTCTATCAAGCGACTGGGCCTTACAGGACAACTCTGGTGCGCCTATAGAAACAGCAGAGTCAATGGAGACGAGGTGAGCGTCCGAGAGGGGCCAAGCAAATCGGTCACAAGATGCTTTCGCACACATGTTGAGGAGTGGCGGAGACAAAACCCCAATACGCCAGCCAGAGTCGGAATCGTGGTCCCAACCTAGCATAGCCACGCGGGACGACAGGTTCCAAAGACTCGTTTGGCACGAGAAACGCTCGGTGGCCAATCGACCTCACGGTGGGATGGCTTTGTCTTGCACATAGTACATGCGCAGTACCGACAAACCGTCCAACGGCGCGCACATTAAGCTGATGAACAAGGGCCGCAGGACGATGGTGTCAATGTGTGATCTGCATAACCGCCGGAAGTGTCAGGGCTGGCCCGGTCCTCGGCCCCGGCCCTGGTCCCGACGTCGATGTCAGGCACTCAATGCTGTTTCTGAGATATTGGTTGTAGTCAAAGCAGCCGTTGTGAATAAAGGGCCGGGGAATTGAAGCTAAGTAGGTCCAGTCGACATACGGATGCACGTCTGACGGAGCTTGTACTCATCGGTCAGCGAAGCAGGCAAGCCCGCTTTCCTACAATAACGGAGAAGGGAAGATCGGGGAGGGTCGCCCTTCTCCCGCACCCTGAGAGCGCAACTGACTACCTATGTGAAAAAGAGTCTAGATGATGGATACACGTTTTTCGGCGCACATTTCCTCTGAGGTGCGTGCCCTTATAGGTGCGTAAGGTACTTTAGGTAGGTAAGGTCAAGTAACGAACTCTGGCAAGAGCAGGCAGTGACTTTGTGATCCCTGGGATGAAAGCTGAGGTAGGCACCTACCTTAGGTAAGGTGCCAGAGTCGCATTATCAGATGGCGAGGCGGTGCTCTACCGCATCCCATTAATACCTAGGTAGGATATCCGTACTGTATGTAAAGTTGTAGCCAAAGCGTCAGCGCCCGATGGTCCCGAAAGCCCGCTACTTCCAGGTTTTATCCATCGGCTCGCCCTCTCTGCCTCAACTCAGCCATCTGGAAAGAAACAACTCGCTGTCCACTTCACTCTTTGTATTCATTTGATAATACATCTTTCGCTTGCCCACCTTCCTTACAAGTAGGTGGTGTAGGTACTTACCCACGCGAGGCACTGAAGACACTAGGTATTACAGTCGACCGTTTGCTGGATTGGCAACCGTCGTTCTTTCTTTCCTTTTTTTGTTCCTCTCCATCCGCCTCTACCCTTCCTCCTCGCTTCCCTACGCCTTAGCTATTTTCCAGGTTTTATTCGCGTGGCCTGGGTAGAACCTGACGATCTCCTCCGAATTAGAACACGGCCGAATCTCGCCTCCCACCCCCATCGCTATCCATCGACCCCAAAGAGGCAGCCAAGCGCGTCCAGGCTGGTGGAACAAGACGAGCTGTCATTCGTCCTACCTTCGTCGCCTCCCCGCCCAAAAATCGTCAGCACCCTAACACGCGGTCTGGCAGCCAACCACATTGTTCAGCTGTCGTCAGGCCTAGCTCCCCATCGCGCCCCTACACTGCGATCCCTCCTGGGTACACGGCTACGAGCGACGGAAAACGGGAGCAGCAGAGCACACGAAACTACCAAACCTGGTATTACGGCTACGAGCGACGGGAAACGAGATCCATAGAGAACAACAGGAAAACATCAAAAGTGAGTAACTGCTGTCTGTCACCATATTCAATCCGGCTTCAGAGGGCCAGACAAGGCAATCTTTGCCTCGTTGTGCTGTATCCACGGAGCACGGCCAGGGTTCGCAGCAGCGCAGCGCTCTCGGACAGGGTTAAGGTGCTTCTTGCGTCACACCCCTGGGCTGCCGCTCGTGATTCGACCTGCATTTGCGCCGCCGTACCTTACCTATCTGATGACTTTGCCCACCTCACTTTGCCTCGCCTTACCAAAACCCATCTTCCCGTCATCTTGAGCCTTCGGCCCGCTACCACCTTAAATCACCTAGCTCTTATACTTACGTACCTTACTCGTCTCGCAGCCGCTCGTTGTTTTTTCCCTCCCGCCAGTTCGGAGTTGCTTGCTTGTCGTCTCTCTCACTTCGCCGCGACTTGGGCTTCCCACGAGGTTGCGACACTGTCCGACCAACCCCGCCACTTCCACTAGGCAGCGATTGTTCAACCGACCGCACTCGAGCTGGCGCACTCACGCGAGTTCGCCCAAATCATGGACCTAAATGGGGTCAAGCGGAGGGACACTACAAAGGGGCCACCCCTTCGCATCTTGTCGCTAGGTAGGCTGCCTTCATCTCGTGTTTTCGTCGTCTGCGCCCAGCATCCTCTCTCGGCCGCGGCGCAATCCACATGGCGGTATCCTTGTGCTGACACCTTGTCGCAGATGGCGGTGGAGTTCGTGGCTACTCCATGCTCATCATTATCCAGGAACTCATGCACCGCACCTTCGTTGAGATCGAGGGTAGAGCCCCGCACCGGAACGAGATCCCCAAGCCTTGCGACCACTTCGACCTCATCGTCGGTACTGGAACTGGCGGCCTCATCGCCCTCATGCTTGGTCGCCTGCGCCTAGACCTGGAGACGTGCAAGCAGCTGTACGTGAGGCTCACGCGCATGGTATTCGAGACGGACAAGACCATCGCCGGCATTCCCTACCGTTCGACCTTGTTCAAGGCTTCCAAGCTGGAGGAGGCCATCAAGGAAGCGGTCCGGGAACACACCATTTACGAGGAGGAGGGTAATGACGGCTCGCGTAACGAACTCACCAATCCTCTTCATCACAGTGCCGCCTCTGGACCCCGTAGACACACGAGCAACGCGAGCACAGTCAGCTTCAGCGCCCGCAGCCCCCAGGCTCAGATGGCGAGGCCTGTGCTGAACTCCCGTTACGGCAACCCGAACGCGAGACTCTACGACGCGAGGGAAACCAGAACCAAAACGTACAGTCATGCCCCAGGTACGGCGACCCGAAGTCCGCAGCAACGCTAACTCTGCCCAGAGCCGTTCTGGCCATGTATAGAGGTTCCCGGAAAGGAAGTCCGGCAGCCGTTCTGCGATCCTACGATTCGAGAAGAGAAACCCCGCCGGAATTCGACTGCAAGATATGGCAAGCCGGAAGGGCAACGTGCGCCATAGGTCTTGCCTTTAAGCCCATACAGATCGGCCAATCAAATTTTCATGATGACGGTGCCGGCACATTCAACCCCGCCCCCGAGGCACTGGACGAGGCCGTGGTGAATGAGTGGCCTGGCCGGGAGGTCGGCGTCTTCGTCAGCGTCGGAACCGGCAGGCGCCCCAAGGGAAGCGACGCGAACCAGCAGGTCTGGTACGAAGGATTCATGGGCGAGTTTGCCGAGGCCCGCCGGAAACTCATCTCCAAGATTGAGGGGTGCGAGATGACTCACGAGCAGATGCGGAAAGAACTTTTGGCGAAAAGGAACGTCAGCGTCGACAACTATTACCGCCTCAACGTCGAGGTCGGCGTCGGCGAGTTTGGTATGAACGAATGGCACCGGTTGGCCGAGATCAGCACGGGCACCCGGCAGTATCTGAGACGCGAGCTTGAGCAAAAGTTGGTTCAAGGGGCCTCGGCAAAGCTGGCCAAGATTCACCGGGCAAACATCCGTTTTGCCCGCCTGCCGGACGTGCCGGAGCTTGTCAAGTCGTCGTCGGATGCCAGCGAGCCGTTGGCGGTGGAGTTGCCAGCTGAGATACCTTCATCTTGGCCACCTCACAATACTCCTCCCAGTCGGCAGTCGTACGAATCGGGCATGGAAAACCTGCACGTCCCATCGCCCCTCAGCCCCTCGCCGAGGAGCTCTGGCGAGAGGCTTCACACGTCGGCCGGCCAGGCCAGGCCGCTCCCGCCTCCCAGTGTCCACTCTGTCGGGACCAACGACGATGATGTGGACCGATTGGTGGTTACGGCGCCCACTCCAGCCCAGTATCGCTATGCAGCTGGCTCGGATAAGATCGCCATCATGAGCCCCGACGAGCACCCACGATGGCAGAGCCCTCCTCCCAGCAGCTTCGTGCAACAATCGCAGCAGCCGCAGCGCATCCCGCCGCCTTTGCCTCCTAAGACGCCCCTCCCAGAACATCAAATGGGCGGGATGCGCCGTCCCATAGGCACCTCTCCGCTGCCTTATCCTGTTGACGACGAGCCACCACCAGTCAACATGGCGCGAAAGCCAGACTATCGAGGTAGATAGACGCGGTACCAAGGACGCCGCAGCTAGGGAGCTCTGCAGGAGAGTCCCACTACATTTTTCGGTTTTTAGGGAGGTCCCGTCCAAGATTAAGGTTGATTTGTAGCATCTGAGGGCTCGCATGCGATTGATGACGGGGACAAAACACAAGTGGCGTTTTATGAGGCTTATGTGATGGTTTTATGGAAGGGCTTCATTCACGAGATACCATTCTTAGCACAACTTACCTGCGGGAGTTGCCTGCAAGTCGGCGCGGAAACGGTCAGCGTCAAGACTTACTTAACCGTACCTAATGAGATAATGCTCTTTTTATGATGTTCCCTCATGTTTCGCCGCTGTTCCGGAAGAATGCCTGTATCTCTGCCGCAAACACAGGAGTCTATGATACCCTGGACAGCCTAAGCCAGGGTCTATTGTACGTGACCTCATCGTCCGAAGGGCGGGGGTCCCGCTTCCCGGCCGGTGGCAAATCCCGAAAATCCGGGCCCCGGTGGGGTACTACGTCACGGCGGCCTAGGCGTTCGCTGACAGCAATCCCGGGCCTGGACTTCAACTCAATCCCATGATATTTCCGGTCGTTGCGCGTGGACGACGCATGTTATAATATCTGCCCTGCCCGCTCTTTTGGTGCCACTCGTTCTGTATGTCTTCTCGTCGTACTTCAGCTGGACGGAGGCGGACCCCGACCCCGAATCCAAGACTACGTCATTCCCAAGTTCCCGGCACTAAGCATATGGCCATGTCTTTCAGCTGGGCATCGTGCTATAGCGCACTGCCTCTGAGAACGCCACGCGTCCGACCCAGCCATAATGTCTCAGCGGAGCCATTTCACCTTTGGCTCGACTCTGCAGGGCATCCTTTGCGCAACAAGGACCGAGTCGGAAGAAGCCGCAAAGTCGGAAAGCTGGACAAGTGGAACGTACGAGTAATGCCCAGCCAAGGCTGATCTCGAAGGTGCATGGAAGGGGATGGCTTTATACGAGGCGCTCAGAGACGGCCCTCCTTTCCATGTTTCCTTTTTCTTGTCTTCGTCCCAGTTTGTCGTAGGGAAAACGAGGGCGCCCATGTTGCGCGTCAAGTGAAACCTTGCAACAGAATGGCCTCGACCACCTTGGCACCATCGTCGGCTGGACTTGTCGACCATCTTGCGGTTCCCCTTGCTTCCTTCTTTTTCCCTTCTTTCCCTTTGAAAGTTTTTTGCACCGAGATGGACGTCGACTCGAGTGCTGCGGCTCTGTATTCCTTTCCCGCTTGCCAAGCATGTTCGACATCCGACTGAAGGGTGGACGAAACGCTCAGGGCTTGGGGTGGAAGAAGAGCCTGGTTCATGGCCCAAGACTATATCCAAGTGGTCATCGTGGAAATGTGCAGGTCGTCGTCGCTCGCAATCTGGCAAGCAACCGATCCCGGACCTCTTGGCTTGGCCGGGCGAAAAAGTGGCTGTCGCAGGCGGCGCTCACCGACTTGTGGTATTGACAAAGCCATGTACCCAGCCGCCAGCCTAGGCGCAACTCTTCATTCTTTGCTCAGAGCTCGCGTTCCAACGTCGGATCGTCAAAGATCGACGAGCCAGAGGCGATGAAGCACGACCAATCTTGAGCTTACCAAGACGAGTGCTTGGAGCACGCTCAAAGTGGAATGGGCCATCGTCCATCGTCCATCGTGAAGGGACGGTGCGCTTCAGGCGGCACAGATGACACGGCCTCCCGCTAGCCCTAGATAGAGTCTGCAGTCTGCAAGCAGAATGTTGGCAAGATCGTGAGAGACGTAGAGTTTGTACGTACAATGCTCTGCTTCCATACACACAGACACAGCCATTGCTTCGTCGGGGCTCGTGGAGCATGTCACATACCCCAAGGGCAGCAGAACGCGACGCGTCAGTTTCCCATCTTGTTAGTTCAGCAATTCCACTCAACGATTTACCACCTTGACTTGATAACCCCCTCGGTTTTGGTGTCGACATTGCGCGAGCTGGTGCTCTTTTTTTTCTTCTTGTTTTCTCAACAGCCCAGCATCTCGTCAGCCCACCCACATCAACCGCGCTTGCACTAGCACTAGCAAATCAGCCTAATGCAGATCGATCAAACCACCCCGGAAGATGCCACTTGTGGCTTTCTTCTCAGCCCGACAAGTCGTGACACTAAACCAAACGTGTCAAATTCCGACGACACGCATGCAGGGCTCTTGTCGTCGCCCAGGCGGCTACGGAAGACGCCTGACCTTTCCAGGCCAGCAGCCCCTTACCCCCCCTGTGGCTGTTGGTTGGCTCCCTGATACTTATAAGCCAGCCTTGTGGCCCGAAGACGACAAGCGACCGAATGTCGTAAAAACGGTCCGTCCAGATGGAACATCATGTCCGGATGTTCCGATACTGGGACCACCCGCCGCTTTCAGATCATGTCCGAAGGGTTGCAGCAACAGCGCGCTTCGCGCAATGCGCGTGCCGAGAGGACGACGACATCCTGCGGAGAATGCAGGCGGCGGAAGCAGAAGGCACGTACTCCCTGTTTGTGGCTTCCTCATCTGTTCCTTCTGCGGAGTCTTCATCTGTCGCTGCACACCCACCCGAACGCCTTCTTCAGTGACGACAACGGCCATCACCAAGACATGGACGAGGGATCGCAAGACTAACCTGAAGACAGTGTGACCAGCAACAACCATGCAGCAACTGTCAACGCCGCTTTCCCCAGCCGACATGCGAGTACCGTGTGGGCAAGTAAGTATCAATCTTTGGCGATGTCAAAGTTGCTGGATACGGCTCTGGCTGTCTTGAACAGTGTCTGACCGCACGTACCCGTAGTCGAATACCAGGGACGTCCACCTTCCCAACTCCCTCGAAGGCCGGCCTCCGAGGCCCCCCTCGTCCCATGCCGGAGGTCGATAGCCACCTGCTCCAGCCGACATCATTCTCTGGAACTCTTCGACAGCCACCCGCCAATATCTGGTGGTCTGGCGTCACGCGGACCCTCGGCTCCCCGCCGACGACATCCGTCCAATCGCCAGCCAGCAGCACATCATGGCCAGCGTCAGAGTCTCATCTCGAATGGGCGGGCAGGGTGAAGGCTGCCGGATCGAGGTTGCGCTTCGGACTGGGCGATGGCGACTGCAAGCTGGATCTGGATCCCTCTCAGGCCTCCCATCAGGTGCTGACATATCGACGAGCATTACCCAGCGTCTTCCTTGGCTATCTGGAAGAGGACGGCATCGGTGATGGCGTATGCGAGGAAGATGTGGTCAACGTCCATCGCAATTGGTCCGCGCAACCGAAGATCCAGAGGCCCATTGGGAGTATGGAAGACCAGCTCGGCCACCTGCCTCGGGCCCAATCGCCTCTCAACAGGAAGCTGCTCCGAGTCTGTAAGCTGTCCCCCGCTAGCGACGTCGCTTTTTGACCACGCTCAGGCTGATGTTGTGGAGTAGACTTCAACATCCTGTCGCGGTTCAAAGCCTCACTGAATGGAGACCCCGATCCCAATAACCCTTTCGTGAGGCACTACGCCCCATTCTGCCTCCAAGACCCCGTCGTCGTACAGATCGTCATGTACGCCTCGGCCTGCTACTTGCATGAGACGGGCCACATTTCGCGAACGGCGTTGATGATGAGCAAAGGGCACGCCATCCAGATGCTCAACCGGCGCATCAGCCTCGGTCAAGGTCCCACCGGTACCGTTGCCACGACCGGCAATGCCGAGCATGCCGGAGCGGTGGAGGACACAAGCTGTGGCGGCAGAACGGGCGACGCCGCCGTTGCGGGCGTGATTCAGCTCGCGGCGGCAGAATGGTATTGGGGCGAGAACGAAAATGACATCCAGCACCACTTGCGAGGCCTGAGGAACATGATCCGACTACGTGGTGGTTTCGAGCGTCTCGGTATGAACGGCATCTTGGCAAAAAACGCCATCTGGTAAGTCGCAGACCCTGTTTACTTGTCGCCTCTACCCTGAGGGTGGTGTTTTTTTCTGCCTTTATGAGTTTGGGGGCTACCTTTTGTTTCTCCCCCCGTGTTCTGGGTTTCCCGTGGTTCCTCTCCAAAGTAGTTGTCTATTTTGCTTTTTCCATCTTTCAATCCCTATCCCATTTATTTCTGCCTGTCGCTCAAGCACTATAGTCCGTTCGTCCGTCTGACCCTCTTTCGCTCCTTGACTCGTGAATGGGTCTACTTCTTACACACGATATGCCGGCGGAAGGACCTCTGGCATGGTCTTGGAACCGCATTGACTGACTCATTCGTAGTCACGATGTCTCCATAGCACTCGCACACGAAAACAGCCCACTGCTGCTGCCGTCGGCCCAGGCCCGGGGATGCGGAGATTCAGAATTTTCTTGGCCTTCGTGGGCGGCGGAATACGCATTCGTCGACCCTATAAAAGACGTGCCCCTTCGCCCGTCACATTGGGCGCCCTTTGTCTACAGCCTGCCTCACGTGGGCGCGTTGCCGACCTTTGCAGAGTGCGCGCTGTTCCTCGGCATACACCAGGCGACGGCCTCGGTTCTCGACAATGTGAGGTTTCTGGGCAAGACCGTGGACGCCGCATTCGGAGGAGCGATCGACGTGAACGACGCCACCAACGGGACGACAACGACAACCAGGGCGACCTCGCGAAAAATTCGGCTTACGGCACGGTACATATACGAGCACCTTACCGGTCTTCACCCAACGATCCCGGGACATAGGACATCGGTATCGACCTTATCGACAAGCGGAACGTCGCCGAGGGACGACTACTTCCCGGGCGGCAGACACGAAGGTTCAACGCGGAGTGGAAGCCTATCGAGCGCAGGAACAGGTGCGTTGGCCACCGGTGGCCCGGACCGATCTCCATCGGCACCGGAATCCGACTCCACCACGACGCCGGAATGGTCATCCACGGCGGACGCTAGCAATCCCTCGACGAGCCCTGAAGCGGCGTCGCAACAGCAGCAGCAGCAGCAGCACGCGAGTCCGGACTACATGTATCAGGCCATCCGGCTTGCGGCCATTGTTTACAGTAGAGCAATTATGAATCGGGTCCCCCTGAGCGAAGCCTGTTCCCAGCTGGAGTTCCTACAAATATGGACGACGACGTGGCGCGTTCCCCTATCGACGTGGAATGCTGCCGTGGGCATCTTTCACTGGATAATGTTGTCCATCGCGCCCACGTGCCTAACAACGCCGCATGCGCGGTTCGTCAAGAACATGCTCATGGTCAGCACGCTTGCCCTGGGTGTGGAAAACTGGGCGGTGCTGATGGGGGCTGCCAGAACCGGACTTAGGATGCAGTACTGGCTCAAAGACGTGGAAGGAGACTCGAAAGACAACACCGATGATGAGGAGGGAGCGCGGCGGTGGCGCGAAGAGCGGTGAGCCAGCGCGACTCATCGTCCACCCCTCCTCCACACCCCGCTCGACTCCCACACGACCCTCAAAGCAGCAGCAGCAGCCACTTGACAGCGAAGAGCCATGGATGGCTGCGAGTGCGACAACGAACCAGGGACGCCTCCTCAGCGGAGTGGACAGTCAACGGCCGCAGGACGAGAGCACAGATCAACACGACTACGGTGTACGAGCGAGGACGAGAGAGACATGGAAAAGGGTTCGAAGTGGAACAATGCAATCCAACAGCGAGCGGCTTACGGATACTGTGTCTGGTAATATGACGTTCCCCAGCATGATGACCCTTGGACTCCGCTCTTCTTCCTGGCTGGGATAGGGTGCGTTCAGGCTTGCCCACGATCTATTGAAGAAAAAGACAGCAACAATGTACGGATAGAGGCCACAAAATTGAGGCACTCGGTGCACGAAATGTCGACCAGTTCTTGCCGGCGGCAACAGAAGAGCATCACCATCTCTCTTTAGGGCTCAGGGGGGCTTCAGCCTAGCTCCTAAACTAGTTGCTCTCATCAGTAGGGAAGGGGGATGATACATTTCTTTACATGATGATCACCGGCATGCACTGCATTAGATGCGGCATGAGAAGGACAAGTCGGGAAGATGAGGAAGCAGGGTACATGGCAAGACCACCTCCGCATACACACATAGTAGCGCACTGTTACAATTGCTCTACTCTTGTGTGCACAGGACAGGGCACGCTGCTTTCGCAGGGTAAGCCAGGTCAAGTCAGGACAGACAGGACTTGGCAGGGTACAGGGAACACATGCTCTAGGACCACGATGGCTTCCTTGCCAGAACAGAGAAGGGAAAAAAAAGAACGCCCTCACACGAGAATCCACCCTACAGCCCGACTTTTGAAATTACTAGCCCCCCCTTTCCCCCCAGGCCCAGCGCTTGCACTTTCCACGGTCAGGGTGAAGGGGTATTGGGCTGAGCTTTGCGAAGCAGCGGCAGGGGGGGGGACGATGCTGGAGTGTATGCAAATACACAATATGTGCTGTAGATACATATGCACATCGTCGTACTGCATATTGGAACGTGTGTACCACCCAAGTGGATGAGGGAGATGACACTCGTGGACAGGGGATAAGGAGGGCCTGGTCTGGAGTTGCTGCGGCTTTGAACTTTAAAGAGTGGATGACATTCACACACACACACAAACAAACGACAAAACCGCATCAGTACCTGTACGCGAGCAGTACACGAATCTCTGTGCTAGGAGCGCAGCAGACGTGGTGTACAATCTTGTAGTCTGTCGTATAAGCACACGGGCGTGGGCGGCAGCAGCGGGCGTTTCTCCTCTCTCCTGATGGTTCAGACCAGGCCGATACCACACGCCATA
This sequence comes from Colletotrichum spinosum, assembly GCA_004366825.1. Lineage (NCBI taxonomy): Eukaryota > Fungi > Ascomycota > Sordariomycetes > Glomerellales > Glomerellaceae > Colletotrichum > Colletotrichum spinosum. The sequence goes on along the minus strand of QAPG01000044.1, from coordinate 47,823 downwards.
CACGTTTTTGACGGCACCAAACACCGCGCAGTCCGGGATGAGCGACGTTGAAGAGCCGGTGAAACGGGAGGCGACTGTCGCGTTGCTGCACTCTTATCCCCCTCACAGACTGAGACAGGACGAGGCACCGGGCTTGTCTGCTGCTATCAAAGTATGCATCGAGGAAAAGCGAGACGGTGCCGATCATCCGTTCGTGGCTGGTCAGGCCACGTGGGTGTGCCAGAAGCTGCACTGAACAACCCTAAACCGTCGGACGCCGTTTCTGCAACCGCACGCTCGGTAATGTCTGGCGAGGGGTGGAAGAGGATGCTGGTGGTGGTGGTGGTGGTGGTGGTGTTGGTGTTGGTGGGAGCTGCGTCCACGTCCGCATCCGTTTGCAAACTTGTAATGGACCTGGCCTTCACAGAAATGACAAGCTGCCCGTACCCAAACGCCTGTATCCGTAGTGGTAAAGTACGCTCTCGGAACGGTTGTAGGTGAAGGCACCTGGCGGATACCCTTGTCTCCGTCTCCCACTGTTGCCATGCCTAGGTAGCCGTAAGTTATACGTACTCACTGGTATTCGTACACACTCGGTTTAATATCCGGACCCGTTCCGTTCGGCCGACGTTTGAACCCACCATGCGGATCCACCATACGGATATTCCGTCCGCCTGCTCCGCGAGACGGCTAAACCTGCTGCCGTCCTCCCGTCCGCGGCACACGGTCCAGAGACGCAAAAGCACGGCGGCGGCGTCAATCCGGAAGGTCGCCTGGCCGGGACTGAATTGTGTGTCCAAGACGGGAAAACCGGCACATTCGTAAACCCCGGGATGGTCTTCTTTTTGCTAATGTGTATGCGCGGGCGAGGATTTGGGACATGATAGACCACGACGTGCCGGTATCAGGAGCCTATGCGGACTGTTTACAACCTGCACATGCGAGACCGCATAAATTCGTGCCGAACCGACTCTGGAGTATGTTTATGTGCGTGTGTGCGTATGTGCGCGTGTGTGTGTGTGTGTGTGTGTGTGTGTGTGTGTGTGTGTGTGTGTGTGTGTGTGTGTGTGTGTGTGTGTGTGTGTGTGTGTGTGTGTGTGTGTGTGTGTGTGTGTGTGTGTGTGTGTGTGAGATTATCGCTGTGATGATTCGCACTACAGAGTATGCGTGACGTCCTGCCTCTCCCCTGCTCGTTGCCCTTGCAAACCACCTGCAAATCGTCACCCTGCGTTGTTGACTTTATTGACTGCGTAGCAATGATGAAATAGCACATACTGCGTAGGAGAATGCATCATTACCGCTACTGTGTACAGCAATAAACAAGGGCCGTCTTCGTCTTCGCCCCATCCTAGATCAAGAGCGGGCGAGGATACCCCAGCTGAATATAGAGTTTAGAACCACGTTCCACAGCATGTTTCGAACGAGGTTCGTTCCCAATCACGCGAAGGGGCTGGCACACGCACATGGCTATGGCGGCAGCGTCCAATGCGTGACTGGATACCGGATGTTGCGTTACTGGTGCGTCAGACTCCGTATAGCTGGGTTGCTCGTATACTACTGCGGTCCCGGAGCACTGGCTGATGTCCTTTGCGCGGGGATGTCAGGGAGGCCCCTGGTCAAGGTCCGTTCTGCCCTCGCCCGACTGTGTCATAGAGGGTATGTCTCCTGGCCGGTCGACTGGGCGGGCGCTGACCGACGGGCGGGCAGGGTTCGGCTGGTTGGCCATATTGACTTTGGACTTACAGTTGTCTACTGCGATGGCTCTTTACCCGCATTTATGAGATCTAAATGACGACGCCGTGCATCCCAGGGGAGGGGGGCACATGCCCATGTGGTAAGTAGTGTCTTGAGATAAACTCGACATAGTTTCCAAGGCCGCTTGGCCGTGACGAAAGGTGCTGCGTCGTGGAAGTCTGAAGGTGGACAAGCGGGAAAAAGAGCAGAGTTTGGAAAGTCAACCCAAGTCGCCTCGTGTTGCTCCGGGACTGAGCTCCTGTCTTTCGAACCTAGCGCTTCAGACGCCGACTCATGAAAAGCACATGGCGTGGTCCGTCGTTATTCGTGTGCTTCCCCATCATTCGCTGTTCTACAACCCCGAGCAATGCCGCCACTTTGGCTATTCTCCGGCCGGGTTGTGCTGTCTTCGAGAAGTTTCTGCATCGAAACCTTGGATGCGCGTTGGACGTCCATTGGACCACGCACCTGAGTAAAAGAACCTCGCGCTTTGATGCTGGGATCAGAAATCATCTTTGCCCGTCCTTAGCCAGAGTTCTTCTAGACTGCCTTCTGGCGGCGTTCCAATCGTTCCATTGGAACTCGCTAGCGTCCATGCAAGTTGGCGGAGCCATTGTCGTCTCTTGTTTGCCTTCTTTACCCCTCTTCGTTCGGCTTACAAAGTAGCCTACCTGGCGCCCTCGGTGATCGTCTTCAGATGAGCCGGTGGTGGGCCCGGTACTTGAGCACCGGGACCTCTTCAAGTCTCTCGGGCGGCAAGAGTACATGGTAACTCGAATGTCGTCAGCTTCACATACTCCAACACACGCCCCTCCACGACCTCTTGTCCTTCTGTAGCTTCCCCTCTTTCTGTGGGCCGCTGACCTCGTTGGTCTGCGGCGCGAGTCGCGGTGGGAAAAGAGACTCCTCTGTTTCCCTGTCTTCCAACCGATTCCACCGGCCGAGAGGATCCACAAATCCGTTGTCGGCCGTTCTCGGTAACGGGGTACCTAAGCCTCCGAAAGGCCCCGCTCTGAGCCGAGCCGAAAATTCGCATACTGCCGCTGCCGCTGCCGCTGCCGCGTCCAACAGCATGTTCGGCTAGACGGTTGAGGCTCCACTTCTCGGAGGGGCCTCTAACAGATAAGAAGATAGCAAGATAGAGGATTCTGCACGTCTTGTTGCTGCCCTCCTTGTCTTGGCCTAGCGTCGACAAGATTCCCCTCATTGGGACAACTGCAACTGACATTTCCGGCGTTGCGGCTCTGTAACGATAATCTTGTGGTGGCCCGTCTTTAAAACCGCCGCATCCCTCTCCGAGACGGGAGAACTGCGGCAAAAACGGAGCAAGGCAAAAAGTGCAACATGCTGGGCGCTTACTTGATTGAGGCATGCGACCTCATGGTTTGCGTCAGTCCGGATGGGCCTTGTGCCGAATACCATACGGAGCAGCCATTCAAAGCAGAGCCATCGATCCGGTGTCTTGTTCTCGCGCAGAGCGCAACAGAACGTCTCGCCATGTCGTCTGCACACACGCCCAGCCCGAAACACGGTAGACCCTCGCAAGCGTAGAAATAAAAACGTGTCGGTCGAAATGCACACTTATCGCCACCCAATCTCGAGCCGTTGATTGAGGGGATCTCCCCCGCGCAAGACAAGCCGGGCATGCCTCGCCAGCTGCGAAGAAAGTCTGTCTTTGGCCAATTGAGCGGTCAAGTCCAAATCGCCACGGGTCCCGTGTGCCAATTGGCTCTTGTCAGCTATCTCAAGCTTTTCCCTCAGGAAATTCGAGACGAAGCATGATGGGATGGTGGTGGGCTGGCCCCTCTCCGGAGCAACATGCGCTTTTCCAGAATGCTGTATAACAATGCTGGCTCTTTGCTCGCGCTTTTCTTGTCGTCCATGTTTGACCGTCTGAACCTTCGCTCCCTCCCACATCTTTAGTACTTGTCGCAGTGGTACGGAATTTTAGCAACCAAAACTCCCTTGGATATTGCATGCATGTGGCAAGCCTCGATCTTGTCTTGTCTCATCCGTTTCGTGCGACAACCACTCTTGACTCGTGCCCTCTCGGCCGGCCATCGCACTCTTCGCAAAAGCCCTCTCGGTACCCTCACCGCCAGCACTCCCGCATAAGCTTTGGATTAAGACCAATCGGAACACGTCGGGATAGTAGGAAAAAAACAGACGTGGAGATCAAACCCGACCGCAGCGGCCGTCGCCCAAAATGCCCGACATTTCCTCATCCGCCACTCTGGCTGCTCCGGTGCCTCCGTCCGAGACCACGGCGCTACTGCCGAAGCCCGCAAGCTCCGGCCGTGCCTCCGGCTCCGATGGAACCTTTCAACTTCGGCAATGGGCAGCCGAAATTTTGATCCTGACCAAGGCCGCCATTCCCGTAATTCTTGCCTACACGTTGCAAAATAGCCTGCAGACAATCAGTGTGCTCGTTGTTGGGAGATTAAGCCCCGAGGCCCTCGCCACCGCGGCCTTCAGCTACATGTTCGCCATGGCGACCGCGTGGCTCATCGCGCTGGGTGGCACCACAGCCCTGGACACGCTCGCGTCCAGCAGTTTTACGGGCTCGTCCAACAAGCACGACTTGGGCATCCTTTTGCAGAGAGGCATCGTCGTCTTGTCTGCGTTTTATGCGGTAGTGGCGGTGCTTTGGTGGTTTTCCGAGCCGCTATTCCGGGCTTTGGGCCAAGAAGAGTTCATCTGCGTCCAGAGCTCGGCCTTTCTCCGCTGCCTCATTCCTGGCGGCCTGGGATACATCTGGTTCGAGGCTATGAAGAAATACCTCCAGGCGCAAGGTAAGTCGAGCTGCGTCTGGCGTTTGGTAAGTCGCTGGGCGACGTGGCTGACATGAGCGATTCAGAAATATACCGTCCTGGCACTTACGTGCTCTTGATCACGTCGCCAATGAATGCCGGGCTAAACTACGTCTTCATCCACACCTTTGGACTCGGATTGTACGGCGCCCCTCTGGCCACCGGCATCTCGTACTGGATCTCATTCCTGCTGCTTGTCGCCTACGCCGCCTTTGTCAAAGGCAAGGAGTGCTGGGGCGGGCTCCAACTGCGCAAGGCCCTCAGGAACGTGGGGCCTTTTGCGAAACTGGCCATTTTGGGCGTCGTCCACGTCGGAACCGAATGGTGGGCGTTTGAGATTGTAGCGCTGGCGGCCGGCAGGCTAGGCACGATTCCTCTGGCGGCGCAGTCGGTCATTATGACAGCGGACCAGATTATCAACACGATCCCCTTCGGATTGGGGGTGGCGGCGTCGGCTAGACTGGGGAACCTATTGGGAGCGCAGAGACCGCGGGACGCGGCGAGAGCGGCGCACGCGGCAGCTGTCTTGTCTGTAATGCTTGGAACGCTCGTCCTCGTCGTCCTCATGGCGACCAAGAACGTGTTTGGACGCATTTTCAACGACGACGAGCGAGTGGTCCGGCTCGTGGGCGACGTGATGCCGTACGTGGCTCTCTTCCAGATCGCTGACGGACTGAACGGATCGTGTGGTGGTGCGCTCCGAGGCATGGGCCGCCAGTGGGTCGGGGCGGTTGTCAACCTCGTCAGCTATTACGGCGGGGCGCTCCCGGCTGGGATATACCTCGCGTTTCACGGCAGGGGTCTCGCCGGCCTGTGGATTGGACAGTGCGTTGCCCTGTATCTCGTCGGAGCGCTGGAATGGGTCATTGTTGGCTTTAGCAAGTGGGATAATGAATGCCAGCGAGCTTTGGACCGTCTGGATGACGACAGTAGCGATGGCGAGCACGACGCTGGACACGGGCAGCAGGTGTGAGGACGAGTCACCGCGGTGTGCTGGGCGACGTAGTGTTGGCGTAGAGTAGACTAGACATGGCGTCGAACAGGACTGGAAGAGGTAGAAGTGCTGCTTTCCCCGTCAAATCTATGGGCGCCTTTTGGCTTCATCGGTAGGCGAATTCTGTGAATGGAATGGGGGAAAGGCGAGGTGCGGCAGATGAAGTCCAAGAGGGGAATTCGTTGAGCAATCTGTTGGATGCAGGATACTGTAGGTATACGGAGTTCCTAAGTAGGCGGGGATGTTGATACTTGGGGATCGGTGAGAGTTAATTAAGGTGGTGTGTTGCAAACTTGCAGTACACCTCGGATTGGCTTATGTAAGGCATCGTGGTAACGAAGCGTCGTTCCCCACGATGGACTTGAACTGTTAAACAGAGCCCACACATTTCTTAACAAATTGCTATGCATAACCGCTACGTGACTGTTAGTCTGGCTACACGACGGAGCACTGGGCCATTACACAGGTATCCGTACTGTTGGGAGCTTACGCAGTATTGCGAGGCGGAGGCCATTGTGTCACTCGCTCAACTTGCTACCAGACCCCGCGTGCAGTACTCTGTACATATTCACGCGAATGGAAGCGACAATGACGACTGCTGCCATGCCTGGCGCTCCTATAAGATGACGGGAGGGAACACAAGGAACATGCGAAGTAGACCACATGCTTTTCTCCTGCCAGCTCTGAGTTTATCTTTTCGCCAGCCTGAGCATCACCTGCAGGCAGCCTAGAACTTGAAATCCGCCGCGCCGTGTCCTTTTTCTTTCTTTCCGTCCTCTGGAGGCGATCCCCACCGAGTATCTGCCCAAAACAGCTTTTGTTGACGATCAACCATGGCCCCGATCGGAGTGGCCATTGTTGGAGGTGGTATTTTCGCCAAAGAGCAGCACCTGGTACGCATCGCACCATTCCGACAGCCTGCTGAGCATCAAGCCGAACCGGCACGCCATGCGGTTTGCTAACCCAAATAAAAGCCTGCCGTCCAGGCGACGCCTCAGCTTGCCCTCAAGGCCATCTACTCCCGATCTCGCAAGTCGGCTGAGGATACTGCAAGCCTCGTCACCAATGCCGCCGCCTCGCCTGATCTCTACTCGGACGACTCGGGCCCCGGCAAGTCCTTCAAGGACCTCCTTGCTCGCGACGACATCCAGGCCCTCATATTGGCGCTCCCCATCGTGAATCAGCCAGAGTACATCGAGCAAGCCCTCGCCGCTGGCAAGCATGTTCTGGCCGAGAAGCCCGTCGCTGCACATGTCGCCCGTGCTCAGAAGCTCATCCAGCACTACAACGACATCTCGGCCAAGAATGGTGTGACATTCGCCGTGGCTGAAAACTACCGCTTCCAGCCACGCTACACCACGGCACGCGATGAAGTCCAGAAGCTGGGCAGGGTCATAGGCTTCAACGCCAGAGTCTTCTTCTTCGTCAACCTGGGCGGCAAGTACATAGAGACGGAGTGGCGCAAGAAGCCCGCGTACCAGGGCGGTTTTCTCCTCGACGGTGGCGTTCACTTTGCCGCCGCCCTCCGCCTGCTTCTCGGCAGCGACGCTGCACCGCTGTCGGTCACCGCCTTCTCCGCCTTGACCCGGGATCACCTGCCTCCTATCGACACCGTCAACGCCGTCGTCAAGACCAAGTCGGGCGCCATCGGTTCCTTCGCCGTTAGCGTCGGCTCGACATTAAACGCCTTTGATTTCCAAGTCGCATGCGAAAACGGCAGCGTCACTGTATCGAGCCACGAGCTCACGGTGAAGCCTTTTGAAGGCGAAGCACGGACTGTTCGCTTCGAGGAGACCAACGGAGTCAAGGAGGAGGTCAAGGCATGGGCCGAGGCCCTGGCCGCCGGCAAGCCAAACCCGCTGCAGTCACCCGAGGAGGCGCTGGCCGACCTGGAGTTCCTTGAGAAGATCTTCCAAAGTGGTGAGCAGGATGGCGCGCTTCAGAAGTTGGAACTGCAGTTGTAGAGTAGCGACTACGGATACTCAAGTCACAATACATGGGACGGACGCCCACAAGGGAAAGTCAGCAGTCTGTAACCGAGCTCTCCTGGGGCTCGGTGTGGAGAGCGATAGAGTTCAATTCAGAGCTTGTTATTTCTGGCGCCCGGGACGAGAATTCGCTCCAAACCCCTCCGCATCTCGTCACTCATGCCAGAGGTAGCCGGTCGGCCGTCACGTCTCTTGACAAACACGTGGACAAACTCTCCCACTGCGCGCACTTCGTCCACGCCCTGCTCAAACAGCGCGATCTCGTACGTGACGCTCGATTTACCTAGCTTGTTGACGCGCAACGCCAGTTGGGCGACAGCCGGGAACGAAATTGAAGCAAAGTAGTCGCTATGCGAGTGTACCACCACGCCACGTTGGTCCGAACTTGAAGGCGCCAGGTTGCAGTGCTCCATCAAGTACGTGTTGACGACCGAGTCATACCTGCAGCTTTTAGTCGGGTTCCCCAGATCTACGACGGCGCCTGAGCATAGACTTTCTGAGGCATACAAGAAGTTGTAAACACTGTTGTTCATGTGTTGATACATGTCATTGTCGGCCCTAGAAACCTCGTTATTGTCGACCAGGACAGCGTAGGAAGGTCGCCGTCGGTAGGAGAGGTCATGACATGCGGAACGCGCGCCCCAAGACGAGCTCACCATCGAGTTCGATAGTCCAAGATGTAGCCATAGTCCTCCCTCCGACGCTGCTTGAGCGTGTCGTAGCTTGCCATGCCGACTCCAGGTTCAGGTGACGTGTAGGCCTTTAGGGCGTCAAGTGCGGCTCTCGGTGCGCCCGTAGCTGGTGAAGGCGCAGATTGACAAGCCCCTTTTCCCCGTGGATGCTGCGGATGTATATTTCCAGCCGTTTGCTTGGAGTCGCTGCCCAGAGACAGGGTGAAGTGAGCCTTCATAAAGGCGCTGGATGGATCCTGACTCTCGCGTAGGTACTCCGTACCTACCGCTGTGCGGAGAACAGCCCGAGACCGAGGCAAGATGGCGCTAGGTACAAGTAGGTGCTCCACGGTGGTGGATTATGTAATCGTGGCATGCTCTACTGAGAGAGCACCATGTGCCAGGTACACATCTCCGTGACAGATTCTGCCGCCACTGACCGATGATGGTTTTGGGACTTTCTTCGCAGAGTCACTGAGATTTGTGCGCAAGCATGATGGGGTAAAGTCTAGGACTTCGGCTGGTTGGAAACGGCAAAAGAACAAGAGCCATCTCACGCTGCAGACCCGTCTTCGTCTCCCACCTTCAGCCGTTCCCGCTTCGTATCTTCACCTGGCCGCTTCTTCGCGGAGGTTCGTCAACCCTGGCTGCCATCAGGCGAAGTTTCGGCATTGCGCCTCTTGCCAGGCTCTCAACCCGACTGGACTATATTTCTCAGCCAGCCATGAGCTCTCCTTCATCATCACCACCCGCTACGGCGGCAGCGTCGACGCCGTCTGCAGCCGCAGTGTCTCCGGGCACCGCGCAGCCCTCGGAAGAACAGCGGACCCAGACTGCCGACACGGACAAGTTGCCTGAGGTGCTGACAACTCCCGTGGGCGACATGTGGCCGCGGCCCTACTACTTTGAAGATGGGTTCCGCAGAGTCGCGCCGTATCATTTCACCTATCACACATGGGCAAAGGAACGGTGGCGCGGCCGGAAGCTGATTGAGATCTTCGAAGATGAGTTTAGGGACCGCACGATAGAATACTATCGTTGGGCCATGGAGACCGGAGCCATCGTCGTCAACAGCAAGGCCGTCGGTCCGGATCATGTGGTCAAGAACGGCGACCTGGTCAACCACACCATCCATCGCCATGAGCCCCCTGTCACCGCTGAGCCGATCCGCGTCATACACGAAGACGACGAGATGGTTGTTGTCAATAAACCATCAGGCGTTCCGGTGCATCCCGCCGGCAGATACAAGTACAACTCGCTCATTGAGATCATGAAGGCGGAGAGAGGCGAGCATTTTTTGACGTATCCCTGCCACCGCCTGGACCGTCTGACCAGTGGCATCCTCTTCATCGGCAAGACGCCTCAAGCTGCGGTGAAACTTACCGGCCAGATCCGCGCTCACACGGTGCGCAAAGAGTACCTTGCACGCGTCATTGGCAGGTTCCCCGACGGCGAGGTCGTCTGCGACCAGCCCATTCTCCAGATATCCCCGAGGTTAGGGCTTAACCGAGTCCGCGCCAACGGAAAGTCTGCCAGGACCGTCTTCAAGCGTTTGGCTTACTACCCGCCAGCTGAACGGCAGGCGGCGGGAGCGGAGCGCCCGAAGACGCCGGAAGAGATTGAGGATGAACAGCGCCGGCCGTGGCTCAAGAAGGAAGGATATTCAATCGTTCGCTGCCTGCCATTGACCGGGCGAACCCACCAGATCCGAGTTCACCTGCAGTTTGTGGGACACCCGATCCAGAACGACCCCCTCTACGCAAATCAGCGGGTATGGGGCATTAACCTGGGGTACAACGACACGGATGGCCACGAAAACGCCGACGAAGACATCATGTCACGGCTGGAGAGGATGGGCAAGGATGACATCGCCGACGCGGTGGCGTACCACGACGAAATGGTGGACCTGTACCAAAAGAGACGAGCGGAGAAACTGTCGGGCGAGTTGTGCGACGTATGTGACACGCCTCTGTACACAGACCCTGGAGCTCACGAGCTTTCGCTGTGGCTCCACAGCCTCCGATACGAGGACGCCGGCGGCGCATGGAGTTACGTCAGCCCGATGCCCGCCTGGGCACTGCCTCCGGACGGCGCCAGCGGGCCAACGGAGGTCGGCGGAATGGAGGAGCTGGTGGAGGCGGTCAAGGAAGAAAACCCGGAGATAGCCTGAGGCAAGGCGCCGCACGGCATGGCACCTGCGTCTCGTTGGAAACGGACGGCCGGACTGATCAAACCCCACCACCGAGTCCTGACTACTGTCGCTTTATCTTTGGACGACGTGATACCCGTGAAGCTAAATGGACAAGTAGTAGTGGTGTTGTGTGTTGTGTGGCACGACTTGTACCAACCCAACGTAATGGCTTTCGATGGCAGACATGTGACTGTGTTGGAAAACTCAAAATACCAAGCCAGCATCAACCCCAGTGATCCGGTGCTTGGGTAGTGCTGTTTCCCATTTAAAGTCCAGACCAAAAGCCACGTTTGACGTGGCATGTGTTAATTACTAAGATGAATAAACGGCAGAATCTAGTCGCAAAAGTTTGCGCCATACAATGGCGGAAATCAAGCCACAGAATTGGTTTAGACGAACCACGATGCATCATCACAATCTCAGAAGTTCTCACCGTGCCGGAGCGGGGTCCGCGGACGATAGACGGTTTGTGATTGGCCAGTTGGTGGACCAGAGCCTCTGACCACAGCTCAAGCAGGTAATGAGGTAGTGACTTAGTAGTAGTAGTATCCGTAGTAGTAGTAATATTATCACCTATTTAACGCCGTGCCGCCCCCAGGCTGGGGCAAAGGGCGTTCGCGCAGCTGCAGGTAATGAGGTAATTACCGGGAGGCGTCATTAGATGAACACCAGAGCCTTCTACCAGGTATCTTTCTCTGCCCGTCTGGACCATCCTATCTACATGCCCAAGGTACCAAACACACGGGGCAGGTGTCGATATCAAGCTGTTAGCGTGGGCACAATCCCAAGGCAAGTCCTCAACTTCCCGGTTACCTTGGTACAAGACGCCGCTTTACTGCGTACCTAACTACCTTCCTACATTTGGTAGGATTTCAGACACTTTTGTCCCCGAGCCACGTCCTCGAAGCTTCATGTCAATCGATAAACTGCGTGCCTACCTTGCATGTGCTTTTTTCCAAGCAAAAACAAGAATGTTTTTTCTTCTTCTATTTCTCGCAGACCCTTGGCTGTCGGCCTCCACTCCGCGCGAACGAAGCAGAGAACAACTGATCTTCTGAGTCAGAATCGACGACCCTATAGGACCGAATTGGAAAATGCGCCGAAGAGACAGCATATAACCAGGGGGCCTACCTAACCCCGGCCCGACGGTGCTCAGCCCTCCCCGAAATAACTAAAATGCTCGCTGATTCCGGATGCCCTCTTTGTCCTCCAACTTTGCACCCTTTACCGCGCCCGAAACCCTCGTCTGCCTGATCGAAACACCGTGGCGTCCTACCCGCGCCGAGATAGCCACGCCGAGTGATGACGACAACCTGGCGAAGGATACATGCAGCTCCGATAGGTTTGCTGACCGCTTGGCCGATCGGGATGCTACGGAGCGGCGCGGTGCGCTGCGGTGAGACAGCTCCCAATTTAGCACGGAGACGAGGGTTGGAGAGAGCAGATACACGCGCCAGCCTGTGCTACTATTCTCTATTCTCGAAAAGCATGCCAAGTCGAAGAACAGGCGTCGAATCGAAAAGCAGAAGTCGACGGCGACGAGGCAGTTGAGGAACAGGCGCCAGCCTGACGGCCGAGAACACCCTCTCGCAACTTGACCACTGAATTGGGGCGGAAATATTGCGAAAGTACCACTACTGCCGCCGCCACCCTCACGGAAGGCAAGCCAACATTCTCGAACATCGGGGAAGAGACGTGCCACATGTGCCACATGTAGAGAGTTATGGCGGACTGATGCCTTCTTTTCGTTGACATGCTGGCCAGCAGGCCGAAATGGGCACGCCCGACCGCCACAATTTGACGAGTCTGGATAGCTGGCGGGTGGATGAAATCAAAGTCGCCTGCGGGTCGGGAGTGTATCGCTCAGACCTGCCTCCTCTCTTGCATCTCACAGCTCTTCCCCTCAACAACGTTTCCGCCTCGCCGCGTGCACTTTGGACCCTAGAGCGGGAAAGGGTAAGTGCCATAGGTAGGTTTCGGACGCAGAGCGCCATGTAGAGCGCACGGAAAACCCATGGAACTTCGAGAAGGCGACGGCGTTCCATGTCAGAGAAGCGTCGACGCACGGGCATCCAACCATCCAGCAACCACCCGAGTGCAAAGCCTGCTGCCGACATTCGAGAAGGTTAGAGAGACGGGATGGAGGCGCTTTTCGGCTCAACTAGCTAGTGGTGACAGAGGCCACCTCGCGCTGGCTGCCAGGACAGGCATTCGATTGCGACGTCCAGAGCTCACGCCGCACCAAAGGCCGGCAAAACTTAGCATCCCACCCCTTTTCGAAGAGGGTTTGACACCTAAATGGAGCGAACGTTTTTGCGAGGGCGCGAAGACGGGTCGTCTCGGAGAGTCTGGCGTCTCGGGAAGCTGGAATGAGACAAGGCGGCGGCGGCGGCGGCCTCAGCAGCAGCAGCAGCAGCAGCAGCAGCAGCAGCAGCGTAGTAACCTGTGCTTCGATGTCTCCCGATAGAGCTTGCCATTCGTCAGCTAGACCGACAGAAAGCAGCGGCAACAGGTCTGAGCTTTGGGCAGAGCACGTCTACCACCACTCGCCGGCATTCTCAGCGGCGAAATCGGACCACCGTCATCACCACCATCACGGTGGAAGTAGGGATGCCTCTTTAGCGACGGCAGCATCGGCACTTCATACTTGTAAACTACTGCGGGCAGACCTACCCAGGATGTCAAGTTCGGAGCCAGGTCCACTGATTACTTAGCATGGCTTCAACGCCATCTCGGTCACACTGGCGGTGAACTAACGAACAATTTGGGCATGTCGCTGACGTTGAACGACGAACAGAAGAGGGGGAAGAACTGTAACACGCTCGAATACCGCACGCCCTGCATTTGCCTGTTGCGCTTCAGCGGCCTGCCGGGAGAAACTGATAGCACGAGGCGCTCCGATATGGCGGACCGGTCGCAGAGCTAACACTCAAGGTGGTCTGGGAGGGAACTTCTGGAGTCCCCATCTGGAGTGACTACAAGTAAGCTGCGAAGACCGGCTCGGCCGTTGACAAATTGTCATGGCGGCGCGGCTGGCGGACGAGTGGGCATGTCGAACGAGACGGAGCGGGTGAGCCAAGCATGTCTCGCCTCTTGGCGACGGCCCGGCACTTGCAACCGCGGTTTGGTGTACGGACTTTGGGCGTGTCAATGTTCCTGGAGGCGGGCTCGAAGGTTGCTCCCTCAGGGTAAAGTAGGTTTGGATGATAAATCGTGGGCGTCGGAAACCACTCATCTGGCGTTCGGCCCGTTTGGGAGCTTGACGGCTCCAGAACGAACGAGCACGTACCATAACAGAGGTGGACTGCTTGTCGACGAGGCTACTTCCCCGGCAAAGCAATGTAACAACTTGCTAATTCGAGACCCTCGGTGTGCGCAATTGACCATGGTAGTCTGGCAGATGCCGACGGGTAGGAGTTGTTCGGTGCGGACTTGGACATCTCGCGACGCCCAACTAGTACGTCAGTCCGTGATGCCAGCCAACTAGCAGCTTTTGAGTAGTCTTCCCGAGAGCAGCCTAAGGAGTCGTTGCACTATTGTTTCCTCGATGGGACCATGACACCACAATCCTTTGAGAGAGTTGCAAAAACCCGGCAAGTCCAAGATAGTAGGGCTGGGCAGTTTGCACACCATCTCGCATTGCAACAGCGTGTAAGTCAACGGCGGTACCTTGACCGGCCCCCTGGCCAATCTCCCACCGAGAAAGTCAAAGGTGTCCGGCGATGGAGGGGTCTGAGGGGGGAGGGAGCTTTCTACCTGATTGCCAAAGGTGTTTCAACTTCTTCCAGATTGCCTTGGAAAGAGGAAGAATGAGGCAGTCAGTCCTGCCTCAGGCAGAGGAGAGCCTGGGAACTGGTACACGTGCCCTACCAATCCTTGGCTGAGGTTCCCAAGGAAAGTCCCGCGCACACGGGCCCTTGCACCCCCAGGCCATACGAAAGTAATGATGAGTACGTACCTTGGCACACCAAAAGCCAGGAGCTGTCGGGCTGGCCGCGCTGCAGCATCAAGTGGGAGCAGGTTTCCGTGCTGGGGCAGAATGCCGCTAAGCCCAGACAGCCCACGTAAGGTACTACGGTAGGTACACAGTAGTTCGCGGCAGTCGGGTGTGGACAGGTGCCGTGTCCATGGCCCCGACCACCACATGCTTGATCAGTGTCTGGTATCTCGACATTGGATTGACAAGGCGCCGTCCAACAGTGCCCTCGCCGGGCGCCACGCACGGCTGCGGCAGCACCTAACAAGACGAAGTAATTCCAACGAAGTAGATGACGAGAAGAAGGAATTGATGTCCTGACATACCTACCTCTAATTCTGAAAGTGCATTGTGACCTGGCAACTACCTTTTCCTGCGTAGTACCACGCAAGCATTCGCTGTACAAGTATGCAGGCCGGTGACAACAGTGAGGGAGGAAAGTACAAGTACCGGTAAGTCACGGCAACAGGTGCCACTTTTTACTGCTGGGCCGCGTATCGACACCCACCATGCTAATCCAAAGTTGGATCTAGCGCAAAGCTTATTTTGCAGCATCCAACCCCCTCCCCTCTTTCCTAGCATATACAAGTACTCGACCAAGCGTTATTGGAATATTTACCTAACGTGGGAGAGGTGGGGGAGAAAGGATGGGAGCTAATAGGATCGTATTCGCGCTTGATAGTCTCCACACTTGACCCCCTCCCCTTGAGCGCCCTGCTCAGTCACTGTCCAAAGCACTTGTCCCTATGAACTAGGTATGCAGTATACTGTTACGTAGGAGTAGGTATTAATTCGTTACAGCGAGAGTGAGAAACACAAGATGACTTGTCGGGGTGGGCCGATGGGTGGGCGGGGGTTTGAGAGGCTCGTCGCCTGCAGACGACGACGACGACGAACAATTAGGCTATGCTGAAGCTGTAACTCCCATCTGCGGCCGCGCGTGTAATCATCACTCCACTCCTATTTTTCCGTACTACTTGTATGTCAGGTATCCATTGAGTCCAGGACCAAGCACATGAATGTCGACGACCACAGTCACTCTCACACATGCTGCGTGAGTGCGCCTCGCTCTCTTGCTCTTCCAAATCGAAGAGACAGGCCGTTCCGTGACTACAACGTACATGATACCTAATGCTTAACGTGCTCGCTAAGTAGCTTTGCTTTACTTACTGCTCGCAAAGTCGGCATCCTCTGCCAATAACAAGCGAGTGCCTGAGCCATGCCTGACGCAGTTCGGTTGCGGTCATGGAACTTTTTTAAACACCTCACCACGAGACAGACCCTCGACTTCCTCGGGTCGACGCGACAACTCTGTGCTCCTCCGTCTGCCTCATGCTGCTGGTCTGGGCGCCTCAATGCATGTGTGAACACAACAGGGCTCACACCATGGTCCGCGAGCACGTCCGAGTAATCAAGGGTGCGGCTATTCCGAGCAAAGACCGTAATACCGGTCGTCGTCTCTGGCTCGACATGCCCCCTTGCATACGCAGTAGACCATCTTCAGCAACACGATAGGTAGTCTGCAATTTCCTCATCACAAGTCCATCCATGGCTTCGTCGTACTTTTGCTACCGAAAACACCCAAATGCTTACTGTTGTGAACTCGTGCCCGCGGATAGGGCGAAATAAGCCATGGCCATGGGCATGGGCATGGGCCTGGGCCTGGGCATCCGCACAGGGGAAGGGAAGGGAAGGGAAGGGAAGCTCGAAGTGTCGAATGGCTACCTAATCGTACCTACTGCTGGGATAACTCTCTAACCTCCTGGCTCGTCACTCGAACTCGATCTCGCACTGCCGCCAACCACTGGGTACGTCTTCCTTGGACGCGAACCTTGTCTCTCCATCTCCCTCTTTACCGATGCGTACTGAGTATGCCTTCCCTTTGGCTGACGAGCATTACTGTCGCTATCCATCCATGATCCTCCTTTCCCCCCTGCTCCGGTTGCCTGACCATATGGCGCCCACGGCGTGAGCAATTAAGCAAATGGCACGACGAAACAAAGCAGAGCAGAGCAGCATTACACGTTACGCAGCGCGGCTAAACAAGCTGACGGATAAGCAACCCCAGCTCGTCATGCTGGTTCGTCGTGCTGGTTCGGACCTCAATTTCCTCCCAGGAAGCTACAATCGCAGAGAGATGCCGGCCACCCACCTCTGGTACAACTTTGCTGTACGAAGTAGCCGTTTTGGTCGGCGCCCTGCCCAGTTGGAGACTGCTCCAAGATGGATATAGTAGGTAGTGAGAAATAAACACTTTGATGAGAAGGTCCTTCACTCATCCTCTCTCTCTCTCTCTCCCTTTGTCACTCACGTATCAAGGCACACCATCACTCATTTATTCTATCCTCCACATCGGAATCCGGGACTTATCTTCGGCTGTTGAGCGTATCTAGCGCACGCAGTGCGCCATCGCATCTTGCTTCCTCGGGGTGTGCGACGCGCTTTTGTATATCCCATTACCTAAGGCTGTTTCCCTCGTCGTCTTCCCGTCCTCCCATGTCTGAGGCACCCTCGTTTTCGCGCACACCCCGACCGACCCATGTCTCACCCTGCCGCCTTCTTCCTCATCGCCCTTCTTGACCACCCATGCCGCGTCCACACATACACCGGCGTTCTCCCTCTCTCGCCTTCTCTCCTTCTCTCTCTCTCTTGTGCAACACCAACGGTAAAACCTCCACACGCCGTGTCTGCCAGCTGGATGGCCTCTACCACGGCGTACTACGAGCAGCATACCGATCGTAATCACACTTGGAGTGGAAGTGGAAGCTCTCCCAATACCACATGCACATGCTGCATGCTGCGCATGCAAAGAGTACTTTGTACTGTACTCGGGGTTTCGGGTGGTGTTTCTCGGTAGCCATAGCCATACAGGTAGTCTACATTGCTTGTTCTACTCATCCCTGCTGTCGATGTCCCTCCAGCCACCGTCCACCAGTTGAGAACATAATCATCCATGTACGTGGTAGCTTGCAGCTTGCCCTCATTACCTGATAGCACTATGGTAATCGCAGGCTGTCTGTCCCTGCTTTCGCTTCTTCATTCAACATGCCAACATCCATAGCATGCCATCCACCCTCACCCACCCCCCCTGGCTGGCCTGCCCTCTTTCTGTCGAGACCCCAGTGCCCCATCAGACGCCAGCCCATCCTGGAGAGATCGAGAAGTCGTTCTCGAAGTGGGCTAGCAATTTGCGCCATGCCTGCGCCTAACATTGACTGTCATGTGCCAAGTTGCGTCTCTTCACCGATACTTGGCCCCATGTCTGAGCATCCAGTACCTGGCTACATGTCCATCCCATACCACAAGGTGTTGCTTTCACCACACCATACAGCGCTAGCAGGTAGGGCATCCCCCAGCTGCGTTTTTCTCGACTGGGCTACCTGAGCCTCAGTCCCTGTCCCTGAGTGCTCTGTAGATGCGCATGCAATGTACCCGACGTGCGCCTCACCCTTCACTACTAGCATACGCAGCAGCCGAATGGGTATGCAACTAGCAGCTGGCAACAACACACACACACTCTCTCTCTCTCTCCCCTCCTCCTCCTCCTCCGTAGAACGCAGTACTGTTAGGTGCTGTCCCGACCTCGAATTCTTCAGCCCCTGTCCCAGTCGTGGTCGAGGTACTACCCAGTAGCCCAGCCCGCTGGCCTGACACCCCCCCACGGCATCCTCTCGTGGTGAATATTCACCCCACCCCCTTTGGCACCTCCCCTACCTTCACCCAGCTGCCCTGAAACTCTTTGCCGCCGGCATTGGGCCCTGTCGTTGCGTCTGCTCTTCGTTCGTCAACAGATCTTATAACTCCAGATGCTGCTGCCAGCTCGACAGCTATCTTTGACCCCTGCCTTCGTAACACGAACAACAGCACTCCAACGCACATTCTCGTCTTCTTCACTCAGAGCATGGCCCATACTGCCGTCGCCAGCACTCGGACAACACCTGTTACTACCAACGTTGTTACACAACACGACGACAAACCCGCCGCCGACATGACGCGATCAACCTCAGCAGAGCCCACCAAGCCCACCAAGCGCAAGGGTACGCAAGCCCAGACAGAGACAGCACATCACCGGCGGCCTCGTAGATGCCCTTGTCGACGTGAACATCAGTTGCGCGGTTCCTCCCATTGAAGCTCCGGCCGCATCTGTGTCTCGCGACCCCGTCGTCTCCGAGGCCGTTCGACAACGTTCCTCCCCCATTCCTCCGATCCCCTGACCTCCGTTTCTGAGGACAGCAGAGTTGACGTCCCCTCTCCACACATAGGCACCAGAAGCGTCTCTACCCTGACGCCTTCCCAGCTGGCGCGCAAGCGTGCCAATGACCGAGAGGCTCAGCGGGCCATCAGGGCCAGGACGAAGGAGCACATTGAAAGGCTCGAGAGAGAGCTCGAGGAGCTCAAGAGCGAGCGCAACCGCGACCAGAGTCAGACCGTCCAGGAGCTCTTACGCAAGAACAAGGCCCTCGAGGAGGAACTGTTCAAGCTCCGAGAGAGCATGGGCGTTCCACACGGGCAGTCCTACCCAAACTCAGGTACGGCTGCCGCCGCCGCCTCGTCCTCTGCGTGGGTGCATCTTGTTCGTGCTGACTCGGCCGCAGTATACGACGACAACCTGAGCTCCATCAGTGGCGCCGTTTCGAGCCCCAGGTCTTCGCCATTCCCTTCCAACGGTGACTACAACGTCATGCAGGAACTCGGTCCTTCGTACGTCCCCATGCCGGATGCCTCAGAATCCTGGGGGCCCGGCATCCCCGTCTCCGTTCCGTCGACCGTCTCGAGTCCGTCATCTTCTGCCAACACGGACGAGTACGGTGCCGGCTACATCCCCACGAGCGTGCCCGCCCCCATGATGGACGCCCGCAGCATACCGGCCAAGATGGAGTACGACGACGTCGACTCTGGTGGGTTTCCTCCCTCCCGCAAGCGGTGGTTGGGTCAACGCAATTCTGAGACGCTAACCACTCAGTTTCTAGACGCTGGTTACCCTCACCCTCACAGCCACGCCATGGGCCACCACCACCACCACCATCACCCTCACCAGGTGCCCATGGCCCATCAGTCGTATCTTCCTCATCAGCAGTCGTGGAACTCGTACCCAACGCCAGTGTACTACCAGCAACCGTCGGCTCACTGATCCGTCAGCCCGGCGCCACGCTCTGGGAGATACCGACCCTCGTCGTCCCCCCGACCTGTCGGATCGACCAGCTCCTCGTCGGCTTCATCCAGGACTGTCGCCGACTGTCCCAAGTCAAGTCCCTCGAAATGCTCCTCCGGCCTGCAAGGGTCAACTTGAAGAACTTCCTCGAGTACCACCCGGCTTCGCCTTCTCACCACCCGCCGCGTTGTCAGCTGGCCGACCTCGACCGAGCCGCTTCGACGGCCACCATGGCGCCCGGAGCCAACCACCCCATCGCCGAACTAATCACCGCCCTCGTCAACAAGGCCGGCGTCACCAACGTCATCGAGCGTCTGGCCGTCTTCGCCGTCATCCAGCGAGCCGTGGCGTGGTTGGTCCACCCGACCCGCGAGGCGTACATGGCAGTGGTATCAGAGCTCGCTCCGAGGCCGTGCCAGACCAGCACACCGCACCCGCTCTGGGTCGACCTAGTCTTGTGGGCTCCCCTCCGGACTGCCATCATCGACCGCCAAGACGTGTACGCCAACGAAGAGTTTCAAGCCGTTTTCTCGGCCAGTCTCAGGCTCATAAACTGGCCCTGCCGCCCTATTGACGCGCTCGTCGTCGATCCTCACTCTGGGGAGATGTGGCTCAGCGACACGTTCACCGCCCACGCCATGCGCGTCGAGAACTGGCGCGTCAATGAGAGCTTCGTTCGACGTTACCCTGAGCTCAGAGGCTGCGTTGCCGTTGAGGGGTCCTAGGTCCAAGACACCAAGTCCGGTGCTGTTTCTGCGTGTTTGTCGTCTGTGCGCGGGCTACCTTACCATCTGGCATTGGGACTTTCCTGCGCCCGTTCGTGTACACACTTCATCGTCAGCGCCATCTACCCCACATCTTCACTATCAGCTGCGGCGCAATGGAGTGCCGTTCTGCTGCGTCCGACAGGGGATGAAACTCATCCTCGCTTTATTCTTTTCTCTTCTCATATTGGCCCTCTTTGTTGAGGAGGCTTTCTAGACAGTTGTGTGGCCGCCTATTCAGGTGCGCCTCCGACAAATTTTCTCTCTCATACTTGTAGACAAAAACACAATGGGGGGCTTGATCATGGCTGCGGGCATCTCACGGTGGTGGCGGCACGCGTGGCTACGTTTTGAGTTTTTATTTTTATTTTTTTGAACTTGTTCATGACTCTTTTTCTGGAAATCAAAAACGCCCGGTATACTGGCTCGGTTGGGAGAATACTTGCGGCGGGCTGTTCATATTTGTCACCTTTTTGACGTCTTTACTATCCATTTTATTGCTGGGATGCTCGGAGAAAGAAGGCGCTTCACACGGTTTGGGAGGCTACACTGTTGTTTTTTCTGGGATATATCAACTCTTGTTTTGGCGGTTCTAGACTTTGGATAACGGGGTGAGGCTACATACACACATTCGGGGTCGGGATCAAAACAATGTGAAGATTTTTTGACGGTTGAAATACCATTCCTCACGGTGAATGAAAACAAAAGTGAGACTCATCCGCGTGGACACAGAAATGAAATGCATCCACCCGCATCTATGAGCTAGCTAAGGTCCATGGTTTGCCCGAGAGTTTGTTATTGAACCCTCGCCACTGGGAACCTTGAGGTGCGGATTCTGACATGTATCAGATCAGGTGACGATGACGAGATGTGGTGTTGACTGCAGCAACTTCAGACATTGCCCACCTCGTGTGAGTTCAAGAGTTCGGTCGACAGTCAAAGGGGGCGCCCCCCCCCCCCCCCGCGCCGCGGGGCGGGCCGGGGGGGGGGGGGGGGGGGGGGGGGGGGGGGGGGGGGGGGTAAAGGGGGGGCCCCCCCCCCCCCCCCCCTCGGCCCTTCGGGAGGGGGTGGTCTGCTCGCGGCAAAGAAATGACAGCATCGGACCGCCGATCAATCATGTCACGTCGTCACGCCGTCGAACCCGGGGCATGGCAAGGTAATTTTGGCTCTTGTCGATCTTGCCAATGTCAACCTCTGACAGAAGTCCGCAGCCATCTGTGGTTAAGGTGCGCACATGCAGCGGTAATCTCTTTACCAAACTAATCGTACCTTGGTCTGCGGCAGACAAACCCGCCGAGACAGCCGATTGCACCTGTGGCGATCCCTGTCGCGTCTCCAGTACCCTTTTTTTCCACCTTCCCCTGTTCTCTGCGTATGCCGGGGGCATCTGACAATGCTCTGGCAGGTTTTCTTAGCAGCAAGATTCGAAAACTCGGCCACAGTTGAGAGAGACAGAGGGGGTGGAGCAGGAAGAGGCCAAGAACGCCCAGTGGTCGCTGGGAGGGTGTCTTGTACGAAGAGGGGACGAACCAATCACGAGCCCGGCATGGCCATTTTGGGTTCCTCGTCTTTCCTCGCAGGTAGAGTTGGCCGCCGGGATGAGACGCAACATCCATTATGTCTTTAGTAACGCAGAGGCAGAGCAGACCGGACCGGACCAGAGCAGACCGGACCAGAGCACGCACGGGATTTGAAGGGAAAGGAAAGCCTGGCGGGTCGCATTGCAATTCATGGCCGTCCACCCCCTCTCTCTTTCTACAAGCAAGTGCAGTCGGCGAGGGCACGGGTGAATAACTGAGTAACCGAACCGGGTCCGGGTGAAGAAGAGTGAGACGTGGATATCGGACAGGGGTCGTGGTAAGGAGCCGCCCTTGCCGCAACGTAGACGCACGTGCCGCGCTCTGGATCCTTCACATCATTGAGCGAGAGTTTGCGGAGTTCAGAGTTTGGTCTACGAGCAGTAGTCGGTCGAGTGGGAGCCTCGGACGGGCGTCATTCTGCTCGCCCTCTTGTTGCTATAGTATACTGCGGCCAGGGGTTTCGTCCATCCGTGACGTGACATGTGTGACGAGAGGAAAAGCATACAAGTGCGAGGGCAACGTGAAAGGCTGAGGCGATCCTATAGGCAGCGAATATTGAGAAGGGAAAGTGGTTGGAGATGAGCGTGTATCCACTCACACACACGTTACACGCTTCCGTACTCCGTACTCCGTACACACGACTTCAACCGCTTTTACTATGAGTGAAGCAGCCTGCTGTGTTGTTGGCTCCCCCCTTGTGTGCTCTCCTTTGCTCCCCAGCCTGATTGTGTCTCCATGTTCATTGCGCGCGCTCTCTCCTCTCTCTCTCTCTCTCCCTATCTCTCTCTCACTCTGCGTGTGTCTCTCTCTCACACACAAGCTCTCTCACCTTGCATCTCTCCCATTTCCTCTCGTCCCTTGTGACTACATCTATCCCCGTAACCTCCTCACTCTCCAAAAACAAGCCTAGCCTTCACGTCGTAACCGTACAAAGTTACAGTACGTAGTAAAAGTGCGGGAGAGGGTTGCAATCGGTTCATCTCGAGCTGTCCAAAGGTCAGGGTTCGCGGATCGCGTCTCAAATGACGAAAGCCAGCCCCGCCCAGCGCATTTTGACGAATTTGCACCACCACGCAATCTCTCTACCTCAAAACCCATCGGGGTTCCCTATGCCGCTGAAAGGCAGAGACGTACTCGTATCCGCAGGATAGTTCGCTTGGGCAATGGGCCAGCCGACGGCGAACTAATACCTTTCCGACCCGCGACTAATCGTAGGCGGAACCGTTTATTGGCGTTCTCGTCTTTGGGAGAAGGCGGTTGACGGAGCGAGACTGGGGTGCCAGTGTGTGGGGGGCCATCATGCTACACTAGAGATATTCTTATTTTTCTAAATTGAGAGCTGAAAGACAGGGCGACATGTAATAATAACAAGGGGTCAGCGATGGGGGAAAGGATACGACGGGCCGGTGAGTGGGCAGGCCGGACCAGCAACCTCGTCACCACCACCACACTTCCGTCTCGCGCACTCCCCGCCGTTTCCCATCTTTGTTGTCTGTCTATCTCTCCTTGCAAAAAAGACGCCCTCGACAACGCCGCCGCACCGGGACGGCCTTGTCGATGCCGATCTGAATATGGGTCTTCCCACCAAAGACCCGGCCTCAACCCTTATCCCGGCGGTCAGGAAGGTGAGGAGCAGGAGGAGGAGGAGGTGAAGGGGGAAGCAGAGGAGCGTGTTTTGGGCTCAAGTGTTTGAAAGAGCATGGGATATGCCGTGACGTGCCGGTGGGTATACCATCTCACCAGGGCGCATCGCACCCACCGGGACCAAGTTAAGCCTCTCGCGCGCGCCCCATGAGGGCCCCTTCTCTGTTTGCTACCATACGCAGTAATTACCTTACGGATACCATCGTTACCTACATTGCTCATGTCTCCATTGCTCATGTCTCCATTGCTCATGTCTCCATTGCTCATGTCTCCATTGCTCATGTCTCCATTGCTCATGTCTCCATTGCTCATGTCTCCATTGCTCATGTCTCCATTGCTCATGTCTCCATTGCTCATGTCTCCATTGCTCATGTCTCCATTGCTCATGTCTCCATTGCTCAAAGTGGATCAACCTTGACCTGCCCACGGCGCCGGCAAAGACACTCTTGAGAGGTGCTGTGGAGTCGTGGGGAAAGTACTTGTAATTGGAATGAAGCGATGTGGTGAGGTGTGGTGTGGTACTTGTAGGCTCAACGGTTGGTGCTCTTGTTCACGCCGTTACTCTCATTCGCTCTCTCTCACTCTCACTGCTTGTTGCCCTCTTCGTCCCCCTCGACGATCTTGCAGACTGGGTCTCAGTCATGTGATTCCAGCAGCGAATCAATTACCATAACTGGACTGTTGTTTTGCTCTCCTCGTTCAGGCCCCATCGTCGACCTTTTCGGATATATGGGGCTGATGATGGAGCCATATTTCATATCCAGCCAGCAGCGCGCGGTGCAGCGGGTGGACTCTCTTCATTACATGGTAATTGCAATGCACGGAGACAACACACTAAGGCGCGGGCACCCATATGAGTTTGCGTGTATCCGTACTTTAGGTGATTGTTTACCCGTCTCGCGGATCCGCACAACAAGACGAGAACGAGATGGAGGCGGAGACGACGAGATGGATCAGCGCGCCGCCAGTCCAACGTTCTTACCTGATCCACGGGTTGAGGGGGAGGGGTGATTGCAGAGGGGAGCTCCAATTCGAGTCGAAGTCTCGGACTGTTGTGGTCTTGGGCGGCGTCCGCTGGCTCGACATGATCCTAGACAAAAGTTGAAAACAGGCTGGTAACAAGCAGTTCGAGATGCCTCTCAACCTCCCTATAACTGTGTGCTTGTGTGTATCCGTATGTGTATCTGCCTGCATGCTGCTGCTGCTGGCTCTGTGGCCGCGTCTGGTCCTTGGACCGACATGGGCTCGGCCGTCCACCTGTTGCGGCCGAACGCATCGAGCGGTCGGCGAGCACGAACGACCAGGGAGCGCATTCGGCCGGGACGAACGTGGCGTCTCGCAAGAGGAGTTGTCGACTCACGACGAGATCACCCTGCGCGAACCGGGGCTGAATCAGTGCAGCATGGAGTCGGGGCTGGAGCTGGAGCTGGAGCTGGAGCTGTACGTAGTAGATGCAGTGATAGCTGGAGCTGGCGATGGAGCCGGAGCTTGTCAGGCGGGAAGCGGATAAGCGGTTGCATCTGGCGGGCTCTCGAGGTTCTCGATCCAGGACGCTGCGCACGCACGCCTTTCAGACCCTGGCAGATGTGAAGCTTAAGGTTTGGCGCGTTCCAAGGCATGCCGTGGGCGACTACGTAAGGTGATGTCGGCGACACTGCTGCCGTCCTCAAACAGGTGATGGATATCCATTGCGTTGCCTGGTGCCTTACCCCTCCGTATATGCTCGGGCCATTGCGTCCGTCGCCTGTCCCAGGACCACGTACTTGGGGCTGCGATGGCTTCCATTGTGCGACGAATGAGACATATTTCAGTCGAAATTGGAGTGCTCAACCGTCGGCCAGTACCGGTGGTCTTGCTGGTATCGGATATTCGACGACGCGGAATCTGCCTCGTCTCCTTTACGAACCATGCATGTAGATAGATGATGGTACGGAGGGGAAAGGGGTGACGACGGGACGAGTCCGACAAGGCAAGAGGAGTTTCCGACGTGCCAACCGGAGACGCACCGATGCGCAGAGCGAAAACGGCGCCAGGACGCCCCCGTGGGCTCGGGAAGGGTGGACGCGGGCGGACCATTCGCCCGATTCCCTGTCAGTTGCAGGGAGAACGGGGTGAACGAAGGTGAGGGCGTTGGTTCCGGCGTTGGAGCCGCAGGAGTGGGCCGTCCTTGGTTCAGACCTTGCGAATCCCTCCCTAGTGTGACAAAACGGTAAAGGTCGTCTGGGCAGACTCGCATCTGCCAGGGCGTGATGGGCGTGATGGAGCCACAAACAGATTTGAGGATATTGCCGGAGGGCTGGTGCGTCACCCACATGCCTTGCTCGTGACGCTAGACCGAGTACAGCACCTCCCAGGCCATCACCTTGCCGGGGAGGAGGCGAGCTGCCAATGCGGATGCTTGAAAAACACCGCGTACTTGAAAAGATTGCCTACCAGTACTCTGTACCGCGCAATACGATTATGGTACTAGTATGCAAATAGACGCGAATGGACAAACTGACGTGGGAACGAGCATGGGGAAGGGCGCAAGGGGGAGGGGTGGTTCCGCTGAAGACTTTTTGGGCCCAAGGATTGTGTCCCCGTTGCACTGCGTAGCCACGAAACGTAGCGCCAACTCTTTGTATCGGCAACAGTCGACAGATAGCTGCTGGGCTTTGGCGCGGTAACAGTTGCTGCTGCTGCACACTACACAAGTACTGTACGGTATCGACCGTTGAAACGATTGTTAACTGTCAAGTAGCCCTGTTCATGTTCGTGGTCCAGGTCCTGGTCCTGGTCATAGCCCTGGCTATCGTTGAAATGAATCCGCCGCCCGCGGATGTGATTGACGACCCCAGGACCAGGAGCCAGGAGGCGGACGGGGCGAGAACAGGCTCGCAAACACCAACCTTTACCATGGACTTGGCGGCCGCGGATGTGGATGTAGATGTTGATGCGGATGCGGATGCGGATGCGGATGCGGATATGAATAATGCCCGCCATCACGGCGTTTGTGCTGTTGTTGTAGCCTGGCGGAAGACTGTCCGACATGCGTCTGTGGTAATACCGCGGCGAAGACCTCGTCCGATATACCAGCGACCAAAATGCAAATATTGTGTACGATGGTACGGATAGTCCAGGCAGACGTACACAGCGCAGCGGAGGATGTTCAAGCGGCTGACCTCCGGTACGGGCTCCCCGCCATCGGACTGCCATTTCTGGACAACCAGGCAGATGGAGATGCAGCTGGTTCGGAGGCTATCTGGTGCCGATGTTTCTCCCCGGGAATTCGATTCGGCCCAATCAAAACTCCAACTTGCGTCAGTGCAGAGCTGCCCTGAGGACCCGCTGCTTGGGTCAGCCCGGCCGGACATACCCCGAAGGGTAATATCCCGGCGTGGGGCCGGAAAGTGCCGAAGGTCGGCCAGCACAGGGCACCTCTCTAGTCGAAGATCACGCTGCGGCTACCAAGTCGCAGGACAGTAGCGCTCAGAGGCGCCCACAAGTGCAAGTACGTACCGCGTGTACCTTATCACAATCCCTGCGGCTCCTGCCTGTCCATCTCGAAACGTACTAGCGTGCAAGCTTGCGCCCGACCAAAACGGTATCCTATTCGAGTATCCGGATAGCATTCCCCCAGTGTAACCGCATATTGCGAATACATGTAGTGAGGACGGGTAAGGTACGCATGCGTTTACCGAAGCAATGCCGTCCAACTGTTACCCGTGCCAAGCGTCTCGTCTACCATTTTAGACTTTACCCATGTTCCAAGGCAGTACTACAAGTACTGTCGTGTAGGAGCCTGGTCTGCTCCTGCCAGGGCAGCGTCGAATTCCGCGCAGCAGCTCTGAGCTTACTTACACAGTATTGTGTAGATAGCCAAGGGCAGGGCGCTTTCTCCAGAATCGCGCCAGCAGTGCCACGAAGCAACTGTATGTACGTACTCACTTTCGGAACAGGCATTCTGCTTCGGATGGGCACGAGATAAGGGGTATCTGTGTGGGTAGGCGAGACGCGAAGATAGCCTGGGGTTTTCACCATGTACTTGGGTACTGTGAATAAAGGTGGGGCAGAATACGATAGGACTTCTACTTGTCTCCGTACGTCCATGCTTCTACCTATGTAAGGTAGTGCACACCGCGCACCTTTCCTTGTAAGTAAGCTCGTCATTAAAGAGCGACTTCTGGAGCTCTTTGTTGACGCGACGCACATGCAAAGAACGGCAACGGCGGCCCAGGACGGTGATATTAAGCTGTCTCTCGCTGCTTGGAAAGGTCCTCGCTGGCTTACTATGTACTGCGCGTGCATGTGCATCTCATCTTCTTGTACGCTACACAGCCGAGACCGGGGCTGCAGCGGCCGGGGGACAAGAAACGGCACAGAGATGCAGACGCAGCGCCGAAGCACAGGAATCCTTCTAGCGCCGAACATGGAATTTTCCATGAGTTGAGGCGCACCCCCTACCATAGCACAATCGCGCGAAGGACTGCATCCTTGCGGCGCAGAGAGTAGTTGGGCCGAAAGGAGTGACCGAGGCCCTAACCATGACCGACGACCGCCTACGCGGCACTTGTTACTGTATCCGTACGCAGTACCTTGCGGAGTACGGACAAGCTCAGCAGTATTGCAGAAGTCACATGACCCGGCAGAGAGTCGTCGTCTGACTGTTCCTTGCCTACGAATAATTTATATGGGCCCGATGGCTCACAACTCCTCCAGGGAAACGCTGGCGATGATGGGCGGGAGGAAAACGAGATCATCGTAAGCTACGTAATAGTAGGGTGAGGTCTGCATACTCCAAGGGAGCCTGGGTGCTAAAATGCATTCTACGCAGAGGTACGCAGTAGCCTCCTAATAGCAGTGTCCATTTCCTTGTGAGGAAACTGCTCATTGCACGCAGCCCGTAGGGATGTCGCGCGGCAATGCCTGTCATGGACGAATGCTCGCTGTTACTACTTGTACTTGAGACTGCAAGTGTGGTCGGTCCGGTGGAGGTGGATACCTTATGGTCCAGTGATATTGGATGAGTGGGAAGGTGAGGTAAGATGCAATCGTACTGGTGGGCAGAAAGATGGGAGCCGTTTTCACAACTCACCAAGTAAGCATGGCACCTGTGACGGTTGACCAT
The DNA here is from genome assembly GCA_004366825.1 of Colletotrichum spinosum. Classification (NCBI taxonomy): domain Eukaryota; kingdom Fungi; phylum Ascomycota; class Sordariomycetes; order Glomerellales; family Glomerellaceae; genus Colletotrichum; species Colletotrichum spinosum. Next base: position 19,233 of record QAPG01000044.1, on the reverse strand, counting down.
CTCACCCGCCTTACGGATACGTTGACTGCCTCTTGTACAGACAGAAACCTGCCCGGGGTGCGCGCCACCGTACTACGTAACAAGTACATACTAGGTTGGTGCCTTGCCCTTGCTAGGCAAAGTCGCAAGGCGCGCATCGACCCCTGGGGTACATGAGATGCCTGCAAGCACTGGTACGCGAAAGTGCCTTAGGCCCTGCAAGGTTCGAGCTTATGCGGATATGCGGCGTTACTCTGCAATACGTCACCAAACGGGTACATTTGGCATTACTCTGTGCGCAGTCAAGGCAATATAGCGATAGAAGAGACCACCCAGCTGTCATCCTGTGAGACTGGGGTTAGCTGCTCTGGGCGTCGCACAATATGCATTCGGACCTACCTAGTTCCCTGCAGCAGAGTCCCCGCAAGGTCGATCACCACATGCGTACAGGGATGTAGTATGTGCAAGTACTGCGAGTATTGGTCTTGGCTGACGGCTCGAATTGAGCGAGCTGTCAAGGATACATCGCAGTACCCTTGGTACGGGGCGAGAGAGGTATCGCAACTCTTGCCCTGTCGATACAAAGCCCAACTGGCTCTTTAGCGCACCACACGGACGGTACCGACAGGGGCCCATCCTGTCGGCAATGCTCTACAGTTCGGACAACAGCCCGTGCACACTGTCCAACTTGGGGAATACTGTGGTGAACACTACTACTACGTAAATACACCTATGATTTTGGGGCGCAGAGGCTTCGTACATCGATCGCAATGTAGCCATCAAAGCAGGTTACTCAAACTGCTCTGAGGAGTGCACAGAAGGCTGAGCAGTCGAGCCAATCTGGTCTGGGCAGGTATACATCGAAGGTAACCCACAGCTTATGACGCAGAGCGGTGTTGCAATTCTCACGACCTCGAGGTGTGCGTGCAATTGACATCACAGCGCCATTTCATCTACTGTATGTAGTGTTTCCGCAGCCAGGTCAAGACAGTGCCGTATATGCATCATTAGTAGTTGAATAACCTGCGGTGGCATTTGCGCTCTCACTCCTTTCCGGATATCGAAAGTTCCAAGTCCATTGATTGCTGTAAGTGTCTGTCTATTCGTTTCTAGGGATATTGTTAATCTTGTCTCAGGCTTGACCCCTTTCCCACCCGTCTCATACTATCCAGGATCTCGTCGATTTGGACGCCTACGTACGGTCCTCGTCTCCCTCCGAGGCATGAGGCATTTTCGAAAATGCGGTCGATCCATCAGCCAAGGGCTCTAGAAACCCCGAAGAGCTTCCCCGAGTTTTACACGTAAAAGGACGTGCGAAATCAGGCGGCGACGCAACGTCGTCACCATTCGCTTGTGAATGCCCGATATCAACCTCTTCACACCCAAGATATCACGCAAACACCACCGGACCTGCTCCAGACGCAGCTTGCTACACCATCCTCGCTTGCACTCGCAACCGGCTCCCTCGTTTTGAGTCAGCCCCGCGCAGAGCTCATGCATGGAAACATCCGAGATGTGCGGCTCGGGTCGGGATTGGAGATCAGGGCTTCACGTGTAGCATATAGGAAGTAGAGTTTGGCGGGTAAGCTTGTCTGCGACACGTGGTCGTGATGCAAGAGTCGTGTCCTCGCAAAACCCTATCTCAAGGTCTATTTGTACTTCGTACAACCCCGGTGCTTGCTTTCACTTCACATAATGCTTTGGTTCCGGTGACGCTGCTCGATTCTAACTCGGCACAACTTCTCTGCAGCCATGGATGCCTTCTCTATGCCTCGAAGGTCCCTCTCCTCACTTGGACATCTTCAGCGATGCCGTTGGGACTACTGATTTTCAAGTGGCAACACCACCGCCACCACCACGATCACGTCGTCTTGTCTCGCAACGTGATACGCCCAACTAGTCTCAGGCGAAGCACGTTTACCGCCTCTCTGGTCGACCCGTAGCGACGCTTTACGTTGTGCACGGCGCGCTTCTCTTCTGATATGGTACACGCAGCCAACTTTGCCACCCTCTTCACGTCGATAAGCAGAGTTTCTCGCCATGCCTACTGCGTGCTGCACCACGCAGCCCCATCCGTCTCATCTTTGCTGGCTTCCGTGCGTGGGTTTCGTTTGAAGTTCTTTCTCTTGTCTTCTCGAAGCATTCGACGCTTCGACAACAGAAAAGGATTCGGACTCTACACCGGCGGAGTAAGCCTGGCTTCGATTCGCTTCGCCTTGCCTCGTGACGGTAACATCATGCATGCTTCGCGGTTCACTGCACTTGTTGCAAAAGCAGATCGCTGCGGATGGGGCAGACCCGAATCGACTTGAACCGGCCTCCTCCGGCCGCCACTTCCCCCCATCTCATACGATAGGCGGATGTGAACTGTCTTGTCCGAAATTGGAAAGCCGCGGCATTCGAGTTTGACAAAACGTGGCATGACGCACATCGTGAGTCTGCTGATGTAGAATCACGCTGCCAAATGTACGATTAGCATCAAGAATACAGTGAGGATGATAACGAGGGGCGAAGCAAATGCCCACCTTGTCATCGAACCAGAACAAGGCCAGATCAAGCTTCCGTTAACCATCATCTTGCTTCCCCTCCCGGCTTGCTTACCTGTCAGATATTGGGGCAACAAGTCTGACCCTCGTGCAGGCTCTGGGGCACATGCACGCCGGCGAGTATCAGTCGGCTTTATTTCATTGCCTTAGTCCAAAGGATGACGCGGTGTTTATGCCTTACTTTAGCTGTGGATATGCTCGGGGTCATCATGCTCTCCCCTCGATGGAACTCCGGCAAGAAATGGGCAGTCCACATGACAGCTGCCCAGGTCCAGAGGTTAGGTTCTCCGGCGACAACGGAGCCGGGCAAACTTTTCCCGTCTCGGCTTTTGCTGCCGGCTGCCCCAGTGGATGACTGTTGAGCTTTGATTTAGCCGAAGCCGGACTTCGACCGAAGTCTAACCGGCCACAAGCGGCGTTACGTCTCCTTAACGTAGCAGTGAAGTATCGAGTGCGGACGGGATGGATCCTCTCGGCCGGCTGGTCGACGTTGGACGAGACGTCATGCTCTTCAATTCGACCGAACTTCAGCCGTCACATACCCGCTACCGGCTGCGCGGGAGCATCTCCGACGACGACTTCGCAGCGCTTTCTCAGCTCCTGACCAAACTGTGGACCTCGCCAGCATCACGAAACCCGACCTTTAGCCATTCAAGAGGGGTTCGTCGTCCCCGTATATCCACATCTTCCTCCTCTCGGCTCAGCGTAGAGTGAGGGGGCAGCGCAGCAGTACAATTGCCGTTAACGAGAGATGATGCAATTGGGCGTTGAGATTCCCTTATTCGCACTCGATCCCCGATAACCATGCGTGTCACCAGGACACCTTTCAAGCCTTCAATCGGATCATGGATGGGGGCATCACCTTACCAGACTCCTCAAGCTTGGCTTGAGGACCGGGGCCGGAAATGCTGGCAGCAGCACCCCCAATGTGGTTCCGCCGCGTCAGGACGTGGCCCGCTTCCTGGCTCGTCGCGAAGCTATTTATTAGCATGACCTCGGGGGTTTCTGCCGGCGTTTTCTCTGGGACACATTGTGTGAACTCCCTCTTCTGCTATCGTCTCTGCCTTCTTGCGCATTGTTGCCTTTCGTGAGCGGCCATTTTCGACATCCTGCCTTCCCCCCAAGAAATATACCATACGTCCCGATCGCGGCGCGAACCTCCACTCGACAATGGCCGACTTCGACGTGGAAGAAGTGCTGAAGAAGCTCACCGTCTCCGAGAAGGTTGACCTTCTCGCTGGTAAGCTCCATCTTGGCGTCCTACTTCTGGCCATCTGGCCTTGCCAAGTCAATGAGGTCAAATGTACTGAGCATGGACTGACGCTCGCGACGTGTAGGCATTGACTTCTGGCATACCAAGGCTCTTCCCAAGCACAACATCCCCTCGGTCCGGCTCTCCGACGGTCCCAATGGTGTCCGCGGCACGAAATTCTTCAACGGTGTCAAGGCTGCTTGCTTTCCCTGCGGGACGGCCTTGGGCGCGACCTTCAACACAGAGCTCCTCGAAGAGGCCGGCAAGAAAATGGGCGAGGAGGCCAAGCTCAAGGGGGCCCATTGCATTCTCGGCCCTACCATCAACATGCAGAGATCTCCTCTGGGCAGTAGGGGCTTCGAGTCGCTGGGCGAGGACCCTGTCCTTGCCGGCCTCGGCTCTGCTGCAATCTGCAACGGTATTCAGAGCACCGGTATTCAGGCAACGCCAAAGCACTTTGTCTGCAACGACCAGGAGCACAGGCGGAATGCCGTTCACAGCATTGTTACCGACCGTGCTCTTCGCGAGATCTATGCATTGCCTTTTCAACTGACCTTTCGCGATTCCCATCCCGGCGCTCTCATGACCGCCTACAATGGCGTCAACGGCAAGTTCTGCAGCGAGAACCAGGAGCTTCTCGATGGACTCGTCCGCAAAGAATGGGGATGGGATGGAATGATCATGAGTGACTGGTACGGCACATACAGCACCTCGGAAGCCGCCAACGCTGGTCTCGATCTGGAGATGCCGGGGCCTCCGCGTTTCCGCGGGGAACCTCTGAAATTCAACGTCTCCACCGACAAGGTGCGCCAGCACGTGCTGGATGAGAGGGCCCGTTCCATGCTCAACTTCATCAAGAAGTGCGTGGCCACGGGCATCCCAGAGGGCGCACCCGAAAAGACTGGAGATACCCCCGAGACTGCCGAGCTGCTCAGGCGCATCGGTGGTGAGAGTCTTGTACTGCTCAAGAACGACAACAATGTACTGCCGCTGAAGAAGGACAAAAAGGTTCGTCGTCAGTTCTAGACCTTGCCGCTGTGGGCGCATGCTGACCGATACGGGTGATATAGACCGTCGTCATCGGGCCCAACGCCAAGATCTGCACTTACCACGGAGGTGGCTCCGCCTCCCTGGCTGCCTACTACTCCGTTACCCCCTTTGACGGCATCAGCAAGAAGCTCGATGCCGCGCCCGGGTACACTGAGGGAGCGTACTCTCACAAGTTGCTGCCCCTTCTCGGCAACGTCGTCAAGTCGGTGAGCGGCGAGCCCGGCATGACGATGAAGGCCTATAACGAGCCTCCGACCGACCATAGCCGCGAGGCGCTGGACGAGCTTGTGCTCACAAAGACTGAACTTCTTCTGGTCGACTATTACAACCCCAAGTTCAAGTCCAACCTCTGGTACGCCGACTTTGAGGGCTCTTTCGTGGCCGAGGAGGACTGCACGTACGAACTGGGTCTGATCGTGTGCGGCACCGCCAACCTCTTCGTCGACGACAAACTCGTCATCGACAACACCACGAAACAGCGACAGGGCGACGCCTTCTTCGGTGCCGCCACCGTCGAGGAGAAGGGCCGCGTGGAACTCAAGAAGGGTGAGACTTACACCTTCAAGGTTGAGTTCGCCTCGGCACCATCGTCCAAGCTGCAGGGCGACAACGTCGTGTTCGGTGGGGGTGCGCTCCGCATCGGCGGCTGCAAGGTCATCGACGACAAGGCCGAGATCGCAAAGGCTGCGGATCTCGCCAGGGACGCCGACCAGGTCATCATCTGCTCAGGTCTCAACGCCGACTGGGAGACGGAGGGCAACGATCGCGCCGACATGGAGCTTCCCGGCTACCTAAACGACCTCATCTCCGCCGTTGGTAAGGCCAACCCCAACACAGTCGTCGTCAACCAGTCCGGTACCCCTGTGCGGATGCCCTGGATAAATGATGTTTCTGCTCTCGTGCAGGCGTGGTACGGCGGCAACGAGACTGGCAATGTCATTGCCGACGTGCTCTTTGGAGATGTCACACCGTCTGGAAAGCTGTCTCTCAGCTTCCCCGAGCGTGTCCAGGACAACCCGGCCTACCTCAACTACCGCGCCGAGGCCAGCCGTACGCTCTATGGCGAGGACATTTACATCGGGTACAGATACTACGAGTACATTGATCGACCCGTCCTGTTCCCCTTCGGACACGGTCTTTCGTACACGACGTTCGGCTTCGATAAGCTCGCCGTCAGCGACAAGGACGGCAAGGTCTCCGTCAACGTCACCGTCAAGAACACGGGCGCCGTGCAGGGTGCCGAAGTTGTGCAGGTGTATGTCGCACCGAAGCAGAAGGCCAAGATCAACCGTCCCCTCAAGGAGCTCAAGGGTTTCGCCAAGGTGGCACTCAAGGCAGGCGAAAGCAAGAACGTCACCGTCGACATTGAGACCAAGTACGCCGCGAGCTACTTTGACGAGGAGCGACATCAGTGGTGCGTCGAGAAGGGCGACTACGAGGTCATTGTCAGCGATAGCAGCGTCGTGACGGACAGGGCCCTCAGGGGGTCTTTCAGCGTCAAAGAGACCTTCTGGTGGAGTGGTTTGTAACAGGATGGTGTCAGAGCCAGTGGAAGGTGTGGGCAGTGATGTCGGACCAGTTTCAGGTACGGCACGAATAACGAAAAATATATATTCATACACATTTACACACATTTACTTGCACCAGCTCGGGTGCCTGACCCGGTTGCGCTCCAGAATCGTGATGAAGAGCAAAAGAACCACCCTCAGGCTTGGCCGTAATCACACAAAGACGTCGTAGCTGTCATGGTCCGTATAGTCGTTCGTGGTAGAGAGAGATCCTGCTCCCTACGTTTTGCCCCCATCAGAGGCGGATAATCATGACGGTTGGCTCATCTTTTTCTCCGCGGCATCGCCATCCGAACTCGGTGATCTAGTATCTTGGAGCCTCTGGATCTCACGGGGAGGGAGCCAAGGTTCCGCGTCGCCCAGCCTCTGAACCGTCAAGCCCGCGTTACCGGCATCGGCAAAGCCGGCCTCGAGCTGGCGCTGATGGGAAATGCGACGCAGACGCTCCGCCTCCGCCGGCGTCAAGTGAAGCTTTCGATAACTGTCAGCAACAAGTCTTTCTCTCCCCCGGGTAGCCGGCCCCGCATGCGTGAGGAGGAGGCAGAGAGGAAGGAAGTGATATCACGTACGTAGAGCTCGACGAGCACGGCGTGGATGACCAACGCCAGCCAGGAGCTCGCGCCAAAAACGGCCGTGAAGCCCGCGGCAATCTCGGCGGGCTGGTGAGCATCGACGTTGGCGTGTACCAGGACGTTGGTGGCGAGGTTCTCGCCCGAATAAAAGGCGCCGCAATCGGGGTAAAAGGACAGGACCTTTGTCTGGTTGCGGTTGAAGATGAAGTCCAGCACGGAACACTGCTTGGCCTCGTAGTAGGTCGGGTCGGTGGCGGCGATGACCCTGGCGGCCAGGAAGCCGATTATGCGCATGGTGATGATGAAGCCGGCCTGCGTGAGGCAGCGCCCCCGCGTCTTAGCCTCGCGCGCGTGGACGGAGGAACGTCGCGTGGACGTGGAGGGCTACTTACATAGATCCAGGCCCTGAGCATCCAGGCGCGGTGCTGCTCGATCTGGAGCATCTTGACGTTGTAGATTGAGAGGCCCAGGGCGCCGAGGAACATGAGGCTCCCCGTGCTCATGGCGGTTTGCGTGCTCACGCCACCGCCAAAGGTCCTCCGGGCGATGATGAAGACACCGGCGATGCCGACGAGACTGAGTAGAAGGACGAAATACCCGTTGAGTCGGTGAAACAGGATGGCCTTGTGACGGATTGCGGGAACAAACTGGAGACATGCGAGGAAGCCGGCCGGTATAATGGCGACGAGGTGCATGATGATGCCAGCGCGGCCCGCGCCGGACTGGTAAAAGTAGCACTCCCCGGGCAGTGCTCCGGAGCGGTGGTGAGGGTTGCAAAAGACGCCGTCAAAGTTGAAGTACATGAGGCGGGCGAGGGTGAAGCCCATCATGGCGCCGGCGGTGACGAAGAACAGGGTAAAGTTGTAGCCCTTTTTGAAGCCGAGAGGGCGGTAGAGTTTCCGCGCCAAGGCGACAAAGGCGTTGGCCGGAGGTCTAGCGGCGGGATCCGTGGCAGACATGGCGACAGACGAGCGGAAGCGAGAAACCGGGAGTGAGACACGTCGCCTTCAACGCTGGCCGGGAAAGAAACGAGGAACGGGGGGTGAGGGGGTGAGGGGGTGAGAAGATGGAGCCACGAGCAAGAGGAACGGGCCAAATGTTCTGGATAAGCAAGAGGCGAGTGTCGTCTTCATATAGATCAAAAAGAAAGCCGCACATGCGAACCTGTCAGGCGTCAGCGCCTCCCTCAGGGGAGTCGAGAGGGGCGAGATGGTTGGCAGGATGAAAGCAGAGGCGGAACTGGAACTGGACCAGGAAGACATGCTCGGATGGCGCAAACAAGAGGGCTGGACACGCGGGGATTTGGCCGTTTGACAGCACATCGAAGCCATGTCTCGCGACTTTGCGTGGTACGATGTCATGGCATGGGGAGGTGGGCGGGCTCGGTGTGCTTCGCAGTGCTTCGCAGACCAGGGGTGGGGAGAAGAGATGCAGCGCGAAGGCTCAGCATGACAGGGTGGGAATACCGCTTTGCAAGACGGGCCAGGATTCGGAAGCGTCGTTGTCGTCCTCGTTAGCAAAGTCGGGCGGCTAGAGACCAGAGGCGAGGCAGAGGCTAGAACACCGTGGGGACTCGCCCCCCCCCCCGGTCTCCCGGAGAAAGTGACAAGCATCAACCGAACGTATGTGCATTTTCGTATACTTTCTGATATTCGAGGTAGGTGGGAGTCATGAAACAAGATAGGGCACGGCGAGGCGGCATCGCCATTCTTTGCGCTGCTGGACAGAGCCAGGCCACACATTTACTCCATCACTCCTGTTGTTACCAATTCGATTTGGCCACGGTTGGCTTCGACCCAATTCACTCAAAGCTCCGAGTAGGAAAAGGGGTCAGCGGGTCGAGATCATAGTCTATAGAGCTAGACAGACCGCTAGTTGTCTGGCGGGTTGACATCGATGCAAAAGAGAGAGGCCGAGAGAGAGAGGAAGAGAAAGAAAAAGGAAAGAGACGGAGAGGGTCTGAGGCCGTACTCTGGTACGTGGTATGTAGGTGAAGTCGCTGACGTGCAGCTGGCGTGAGGTGTGGGCGGACCGGCGTCGTGATGCGGCCGTACGGGAGGGACCGAACAGGCGGTCCGCATTAGCTCGGAGGGGGCGGGGCAGAAACGGGGCTATCGCCGGCCAAGATACCACCCGGGATACCTGTCCAAACGCGAGGCGCGTTCGCAGCAGCAGCAGCATCACCACCTATTCGGATCATTTGCACATTCGTAACTGTGAATGACCAAACTTTCGAGCACCCATTCTATTGTTCCTGCCATGTGGCTCCTAAAGCAGACACACACGCATACGGCAACGGAGGCTGGTGAAAAGAGGAAGGCGACGCAAGATTTATTTCCTTTTTCTCTGCTAGCCTTACCCACTTAGGTATGGTTCGCACACCCAGACTGCGGAGGGACTTGGCGATGAGGGTTGTTGGTGAGTGGGCAAGTGGGCAAGTGAAAATCCAGACCAGGAAAAAGCAAACAAACGCATGTCGTCCATCCAAGAACATCGGTGACCATTCTGACTTGAGCTGGTGGCCCTCTCTACTGTGTAAGTCCTGTGTAGGCCAAATTTTGTCTGTGAAAGTATTTACTTACTATTAGGTATACTTAGGTAGGTAGTGTATCCGTACGCCGCAGTACACGGTACAGACCATCATGTTTGGTTATGTAATGGACTGCCATCTACATGCCCGCTGGTGCCACCTGGCAGTCTGAAGCTGCAGGCCGCGTCCCGCGCGCGTGAGTGACGGGACTCTTCATCGTCACTTACACAGCCAAGTATCAACAAGAACCACTGCTACGGCTGCCCCTTCCAGCCAGTCCCATCTGCATCCAAAACCGCCCATCATGGCGTCAACTCACACTTCCCCGCCAACCTTCATCGCCCAGAAGCAGGCCTTCCTCGCACAGCAAACCAGACTCCTCACGCAGCCAGTCCAGCCATCTCGGACCTGGCTCGCCGCCAATCAGTCGTCAGAAAGCCCTCTTTCGGATCCCCTCATAGAACACGTCGTCGCCCGTCTGAACCACATCCTCATCCAGTACTCCCGCCGCGCATATTCTCATCAGGCTAGTCGGCACGTAGCTGAGCAGATCGACGCCCTTTATCTGTCCCATCCCTCGGCCCTCAGGCGGGACGTGCCCGATGAAGGTCTTTCCCTCGCCCTCGACCTTAGTGAGTTATTCGCCCAACCCATCTGCTCCCTTCTCCTGACAGACTCGTAGCCGACTACACTGCCGTCAGGTCACTGCCTGTGATGTGGCCTTCAGAAGGCCACCGAACGAGGTACCCCATGGAGGCTGCGCGCTTCGCCGACCAAGCCCAGCGTCTAAAGTCCCTCGCAGAGCAGAAACGCCAGGCACAACACCGTCTCGGACGCTTACGCCGCATCAAGGCTCTCCTGGATCCTTTCAGCGCCGACGATTCCGGCGCTGCTGTGCAGGACAACCTGGTCACGCGCGACGGGCAAGTCGAGAGGGAGTTGGAAAAGATGCGCGCCCTCCTGGCACGTGTCGGCGGTCGTGTCAGCCTCCTGCCCGACTCCATTGACTCCGGAAGTCTGTTCAAGGAGGACGACTCTCTACTAGTGGAGCCCGTGTCTGTTGGGGAGAAGCGCAAGATTGACCACCTGCTAGACCGGTTCTGACCATACGCTTGCCCCTGACCACACCAATCCCGAAAATTGTCGTTCTTGATCATCTTTGTACATAAAATGCGGGGGTCACTGTCTTCCATCATAACGCCGCCGAGGCAGTTCGAGCATCTTAAGAATAGGATCTAGGTAACAAACAAAACGGATACCCACCCGCAAGGGGACGCTTCCTGCGGATATCAACGACCCTCCCGGCCGGCTGCCCTTTCTCACATCCCGTCCGCCTGCCGTCCTTGGTTGCTCACTCGACTAAGATAAGAGCGAACCATCTTCGACGCCACGTCCGACATCCTCCGTGGTCGGCGCTATACTTACTCTCCTCTCCCCGACTTCACCTTCCAGCGTTGCATCTTTGGCACTGTCGTTGACCCCGAAAGCCTTGGGGGTCTGTTCACCTGCCTTCACGTTCTTGTGGGCAACTACATGTCGCCATGGCCCGCGCTCTCTGCCGTCAGCTCCGGTCCCACCACACGCAAGTAAACCACGGCATCTCTGCTGCCATCACTTGAAGCCTTGCAGGATACGCATGGCCCTACCACCTCCACCAGCGTTCCAAGGTATCTTTCAGATCCGTCTTGGTCGTCTGCATTTCACTGGGCGGTATGAAGGACGCGGTTGGTTACCGACGGGACTGCCTTAACGGGCATCTGTTGCTCCAATCACGACTTGCAACCCCCTTTCCGATAGGTCTGGCGGAGAGGGGCCGCTGCTGATTTTTCCCATCGCCAAATTCGCACAGGAGCTGGTTCGACTATCGCAGGGTCAATGGTCCCTCGCTTCGTGTCTCGTCGCTTATATGGGAGATAACCTCATGGCCGTCACTCTTCGCGCTGCTTGTGATGGGGCCCTACTCTACGCTGACGGGCACCGTCTCGGGAGCCCGTTCAAGTGATCGCTCCGTTTTGCTTGACCCCGGCTTCGAAGGCGTGGATGGCGCGCGGATGGGGCTTCTATGGGCTTTCCTGACGTCTCCGTAGATGATGAGTCAAACGTCCATGCCCCCTACCTGGTCTGCTATCCCATCTCCGGTCAAATTCAAACGTGCATTCTTCTACCTCCTTTTCTTTTTGATCTGTAGGTAGTGTTCCTGTTCGCGCTCCTTTTGCACATCTCGTTGATTTCCGTCATATTTCTCACCGTCAAGTTCTACTTTGGTGAGCGTCTTGCGCCGCCCTCTCGTCGGCCGATTAAACGACCTCACCCTTGCTGTGAGCGAGATCATACGCCAGTCCGAAACGCATCAACTTCTCGCGGCCACCTTTGGCGTTCTTTCTCTCAAGCTGTTCGATCGGAAGAACGCCGGTCGTTGTGCACCGCATCCAGCTTCACAGAGACGTCGTAGCTATCTATACCTGCCTTGAGGTTGACTTCAACATCACAGATCGGTTCATGCGGCAAGGTGCCTGGCTCCCTCATGAAGTAGTCCTCCTGGCCGGCTCTGTGCAAACAGAGTTGCCAGTCGAATCTGTACTGGCTTTGTAGACGAGAAGTAAATTTCGTTGAGCTGGTTCAGGACGAGCACAACGGGACCCGGCTTGAAACCCGTGAAGACGAGCCAGGTGGCGTGGTAGTCCAAGGTTCATAGGACCGAGAGTATCGCCCAGATAGATGCGAACTTTGATCGGGACCGAAAAGGCGGGCCAATATAAACCAGTGTACTTCTATAGATTCTGGTACGAAATCCAAAAGGCTCCGCTGTCGCCAAATTCATGTCATGGTCTTGTCTCTATAACCAGTCCGTCCAAGTGGCACGTTGAGAAAGGGGAAAGCTCACAAGTCACGCGACATCAAATACCTGCAGCCCGTTCTCGGCTCCGTTGCCTGCGATTCTTGTTCTTAACCACACTGGGGAGCAGTGTAAGAAATGGCTTGCTCCTGGTCCTTCTACATTTCTCTCCACGCTGAGGGTTCTTGAGTGGTACGAACTGCTGGTCTTCTATCTCCCGCCTTCACGATACTATGGGAGTGAATCTCAACGATGGCCTTACCATTCCCCCAATCCCTTTGTGGTGAACCCAGTGGAGCAGCCGAGCAAACCATTCTGGTTGACCTTGAGGAGCTTCCGCTTCTATAAGCACTACTCATCGAGTATTCCCATGATGCAAATCTCTCAAGTGACTCCGCCTGTGGGGTCCTCGGTAGCGTCGCTGGTGAAGCCTTCCTTGATAAAGGCGCAGTCCCCGAGCGACCAGACATGCGCCTTCTCCAGACGTGGTAACCGAGTCTCGTTTGCATCCTTGCACTGGGAAGCCATGAGCCAACAGTCGCAGTCTCGGCCTTGACGTACAATATTTGCCGTAGGACCGTCAACCCAGAAGGAGTGGGGCAGCATTGCTGTAATTGAGCCATTCCAGCCAGTTGCACCTCCCAAGTTCGAGATCGAACTCGACGTCGAAATAGGAGTTCCTGTACTTCTTTTCTGATTCGCCCTGCATACTCGCTCTTGATCTTTTCGACCTTGTCCTTGCAAACGGCGACGGCTTCGACAGACGAAGCTTAGGTATACACAGTGGCTATTTGCAATGGGACGACGGGCGATTTCTTTCGTAATTATTCTGCGGGATAGCGGTGGTTGCTGTTACTGTCGGATTCACATTCTTGCATTCGGCTCATCGAGGGCAGGTGGGCAATAAGAGAAAGAAAATGAAAGATTCGGGGGGACACGTCCACTGTGAGCCATTCTCGGATCTTAACTTCATCCCGGGTTGGGAGTGGGAGGCTCAGGGAAGGAAACCGCGGACGTCCTCTGGTCTTGAGCAAGGAAGCCCGAGCATCACAATACCAAGCGCAGAACTGCCTACCTATGGTTAACTAGCAGCAGCGCGGAAAGGCGTGCCTAGGGTATATGCGACAAACAAGTAAGTTCTTTGGTACCTACCCGGGAGACCGGGGGGGTTCAACAGTAGCTGGATTGACTCTTACTACCAAAGGACTAACATGTTCATATTAGGTACTGTTTAGTATATAAATAGCAAGAAATCCTTCCACTTTTCTATATTTTAACTATAATATAATTCTTATTATTATTAATGAATTTTTAATATTAAGTATTAATATTTAGTTATCGACTATAGTAAGTTTTATAATATGACAAATAGAAGAAATATACTAAAGTTTAAAACTATAATTGCTATAAGAGAAGTATTTTGTTTATATTCAGGAAGAAGCCTGTTTAGTACACCAGGGCTATACTTGCCGTTCATGTTGCTGACATACTGTACAGGCACTGTTGAAACCAACCCCCCCCCCCTTAACAAAAGTTCCCCCGTAGGTAGTAAGGAGAATGACAGAACGAAGAGTAGCCCAGCGGTTAGTCTTGGAATGATGGGAAGCAGCAAAACTGCGGCCCACTACGAGGCCGACGTTTTGTTTATACGGGGAGACTTCTTGTGCGGAGTCGGTGTCCCCTAGCCGCGGCCTGTCGAACCTAGCCCCCTGTGGAGATGCAAAGGTAAGAATTAACTCTGCCGTTATTCGTTTCGATGATATACGCTGGTTGAGGATCGCCTGTTGTTGTCACGAATTGGCAGACGCCCGCGACGAGGGCTGACAATGACCGCAACTTCTCGGCATATCGATCGGCAATCTGTCCACTTAGAGTAAAAAATTAACATCTCATGAGGGGGAATTTGGTCAGACACTCGACACCCGATAGGACAGTTGACCTGCGACCGCGTCTGAATTGTCTGCGTGTCGCTTACAACCTTACGGGCAGCGAGGCGAGGCGACAACAAGCCAGAGCTTTTCGCTGTGACTAACCAACGCAATCGCGGCTTCCGCAGGCTACTGTGCGTATAGCACGTGGATATCCCATCATTGACAAGAGCGCAATTCAGAGGATTCTACGTCACTGGATCACGGCGGCCCGGAAACATCAGCTCGGCACTTTAGTGGGTATAATGACCCGAACTCGCCGACCGAGGCCGCAGCTTGGAGGTCCACTCAGGCCGGCATCCCCGACCCGTCCGGCCCCGCAGCCATGGGTGGCTTGTGCATACTGTGTATGCCCCGTCCAAGCCCCCGCTCCATCGGGGATTGTCCACGCTGTGGTCGCTGCCTAAGTTCTACCCTACCCGAAGTAGAACGAGTCGTCTTCACCCGGTTCACGGCGTCTGCGCAGGTCATCCGAGCCTCCTTGACAAATCTGTTTCTCGACGTGTCTGATGTCGTTGTCGTCATCACCTTTCTGAGCGTGGCTTGCTGAGGTCTTCGTCGCAGCATCACATGCAAACCTCTGATGCAGCTTCGCCCTTGATACTCCTCGAACCAGCAAGCCATGAATCTTCTGGCATCCCAGGAGCTACATTCCTGCTCCGACGATGGCAGCTTCATGGTCTTCGTCAGAGGCGATGTATGCGCCCTTCACAACATCAGTATCCTTCCTCCAGAGAGAACACACAAACGTACTCAATCAACTGCGTTCTTTTTTTCTCTTCTTCTTTTCTCTTTCTCTCTCTCCCTTCAGCATCACGCCGCAACAACTTTGCCGGGGCGTCAACCACTCCCCCCTCCCACAGGGTCTTCTACTCAGTAACCACTTCCACCGCCTCAAACTTTAGTCGTATTCAGCTCAGCTCTCGCTTACCGCACTCCTTAGCCCCGTCTTTTATCCCCAAAGTCTCCCTCCATGCAACGCACCAATTCCACAAAGATAGGCAGTTAGGCAGCTTTCGACAGCCAATCAGCTAGGTAGCTCGATGTCAAAAAAGACACCCAAAAGCAATTCACAACTCGCCACCTGGGAGCTGCCTCGGCGGTGCACTGACTCAAGGCGTGCGGCTGTTGCCACTTCCATCTGCTTTCAGTGCCGTGTCACCTGTCAAAAGGTTGACGACGCCTTTCCGTCTCCGATGACCAAGGTAGTCATAAAAAGCGCTAGATCGAACCGAGAATGGCCTCTAGGGTCATAAGTTTTGCTTTCCGATAGGTATTTGGAACGAGAATGCATACAGATACGTCGAGAACGTTCATCGTGAGCGTCGTTTGCGAAAAACCAAGGTGTCATGAAGAAAACCTTTCCCGTTTGTTCCAAGAGATGAGTCGTGGCTGACGAGGGGGACTCCGTGTAGACGCCGTAAGAAGCAAAGTATGTCTGTAGCCGACATGGCGAATGTATGCAGAATGTCAAACAGCAACCCAAAGAAAATGCACATGCAGAAATAAAATGACATGGGCCGGTGCGAAAAGCGCAGGTAGTCGTGGTCAAAACTTCAAGGAGACAACATTGAGCGCAGCAACCTCAACGTCGAGGGTAGATGTGAGCGACTTTCCAAGGTCCGCGGCCGATAGTGCCGCCGAGCATGACCCGGAAGTGCCTCGAGAAAAATGTGTGGGCGGATCATCGCTTAGGCGACGGGAGCGATGGGAGCGATGGGAGCGATGGGCGCGACAGGTGCGACAGGTGCAGGAACACCGGGGGCAGCCGTGATGTCAACCTCGTTGTTAACTTCGCCATTGGTGTTCTTCTGAGGGCAGTCTCGGGAGATGTGTCCAGCCTCGCCGCATTGGTAGCAAGTCTTGCCGGCGGTGTTGAGAGGACCGCCGTTGGGAGCAGTGCAGTCGCGCGAGATGTGGCCAAGCTTGCCGCAAGCATAGCACTTCATGGCCTGGGCCTGGCAATCCCTGGCGAAGTGGTTGGGTCCGCCGCACTTATAGCAAGTCGCAGGGCGGGGGCCGCCAGCAAAGCCGCCGCGCCCGTAGCCGGCATAGCCGCCACGAGGAACAGGAGCGCCGCGGCCAATGCCGACACCGGCCGGGTTGGGGCAAGCACGCTGGCACAAAGTTAACGGGCTGCCATGTTCGCATCCGAAATTCTTATCTCACAGCAAGATGGCCGGGCTGACCGCAGTTGTAGCAGCGACCGCTGGTAGCACCACCGCTTAGGCGCAGGGTCGGACAATCGGCCTGGACGTGGCCAAGGCCCTGGCAGTGATAGCACTGCTTGGCCTCGGTGGTACGAGGGAGGGGACAGCCGTTCGACTCGTGGCCTGGCTGCTTGCCTTCACGGCAGTCAGACGGGATTATGGTATATATGGGATGGACCACTCACAGTTGTAGCAAAGACGTTCGGCAGAAGAGCATACCTCAGCGTAGTGGCCGACGTTGCCACACTTGTAGCATGCGCGGCGGGAGAGGGAAGACATTCTGATACTTGGGAAGCTGAGGGGATACAAAGTTAGCTGACGGTCTCGATTTCAAGCCGTTGGTTCTTCTTGTCATGTTGGTTTGTCGCGTTCTGCCTGCCTGCCTGCCTGTGTGCCTCTATCAGATGCCAAATGGGTCGTTGTCGAAAGGACTGCGCCATCATCTGCTCACAACACTAAGCGTTGGATGGCCAGTTGCGTGATACGCCATGGAATTGTAGGCCGGCCGGAAGCTGCGGCAACGACAACAGGTTGAAGGCTGGTGGGCTATGTCTGTGTGCAAGGCTAGCATAGGCGAGTATGCAGATGGTTCGTTTCGTCGTTTAGCTGCCGCGAACATCAAGCGGTTTTTTGTTGGGCGTCTTGGAGGAACAAGCGCATCGTGCCAGGGCAGAAGCTAAACGTTCGGTAGGCTGGAAGTGATTGCGGGACGTTTGGGACACAAAGGGACAGTGCCTCGACAGGATAGCGGCAGTGAAGTGATGCGCGTGGCGTGGACCGTGGAGGTTTTCAGTTCCCCATGGTGGCGTCGCAGGCAGAGCAGCATGCGGGGTCGGCACCAATGCATTGAATTTCTAGCCGTTCTTGTGGCGCAATGCTGAAGGCTGGCAGTGCAGCAGCCCGCCTCGCAGTGAAAGGGCTGTGGAGCAGCAGTCGGCAGCTCGTGGTGGTCTTGCACGATTTCCTTTTCTTTCTTGATGTGCTGTAGATGTGTAGCGGCGCATTGGACAGTGGGGGATCCGCTGGGGCGCTGGACGTCATTCGGGTTTTCTGGAAAGCATCGGACCAAAGCGGGCGACGGTAATCGCCGGCGGAATGGATGAGCAGTAGCTTGCGGGAGCAGGCCAGGCATGGAGGAGGGCCCCTCGGGATCGTGAAAGGGCGACGGCGAACGCAGGCAGGCAGAGCGACGCAAGAAGAGAAGGGTAAAGAGAGGTTTGCGGGCAAAGGTGTAAATAAATCAGCCACGCCTGAAATGAAGCATCGTATCTTGCTCAGCAAGAGGTATCTGGTAACGGATGATGTGCAAGACGGGGCAGTAAATTAAGGCAAGACGACAATGGAATGCGATGCAGTGGGATGCTATGCGACGGGACGGACGCAATGCAGGTGCAGTCGACGGAGGAAACTCACCTTTCCACGAAAAATTGCCTTTGCAAAACGGTGCCAGAGCTTGCGATCGTTGGACGAGAAGGTTGTGTTTGTCAATGGGCGGGAAAAAAAAAATTAGGAATGTGTGAGGAAAGAGGGGTCTGGGTCTGGTCACAATCCAGTCTGTGAGTCCTAGTAGGTGAGGTAATGCAATGCAAGGCAAGGCAAAGCAAAGCAGGTATCCTCCATACGCAGTAGATAAGGTAGGTATTACTACGTATCGCGTATGTACCGTACTGTGTACCGCAATAGAGCGCACACAGTGATTACTTGGTGAGGGGGGAGGGGACGTGGGGATGTGGGGTTGTCGCAGCTGGCTGGCTCGCGGTCGAAGGCTCGTGTCAGGAATAACGCGCTCGAGGAGCAGAGTTTACACTAGATAAACCTCGGGCGCCAGCGCTATCTCCACAGGCCTCGCCTTACTTAAACCGCTCGAAATAGAGCTTTATACAGTATATGTAGCCATGTTGAGTTATAGATAATATATACTAGATTTTACCTTTTAATTATATATAATGATTAAAAGTCTTATAATACTAAAAAGCTACTAAGCTAAAAGTATATATTATAATAATTTAATATATTTCAAATATTAAGATATCTACTAAAAATACTCTTCTTTTAATTTTTAAATTAAAAGTATATATTATAATAATTTAATATATTTCAAATATTAAGATATCTACTAAAAATACTCTTCTTTTAATTTTTAAAAGAATTAATTAGTAGTTTATTTAATATAATACCTTTTAAGCTAAAGTTAAAACTCTTAACTTATAGAATTATTTTAATCTTAAGGTAACTATTTATTAAAACTTCTTTTTAAAATTTCCTTAAGAATTACTCTTAAGCAACTTTCTAAAAACTAAGAAGTATTAATAAGTTTTTAAAATATTTAAATTAAGTATTCTTATAAGCTTTATTATTATAAAAGTAAACTATAAGGAAAATTAATAATTTTTAATAGATACTACTTTAGAAGTTTATATAAGAAATATTATAAATTTTATTAAGAAAAACCTAATAATTTATATAGCTTTCTATAATTTCTATATTTTAAAAATTTAAAAATACTAAAATAAGTATTTAAATTAATCTTATATAATAATTTAAATCTTGAAATATATAAATAAAGTATTCTAATATTAATATTATAATATAAAAGAAGATATAGTAATATAAACTACTAACTTTTATAATTACTTTAGTATTATAGATAATTTATATTTCTAAAATACTATTTTAATATATTATAAGATATTTTAGTTTTTGAGACTTAAGTATCTTATTATAAAAATAGTAATTAAAGTATAATTTTAGAAATATTAAAG